>VDFB02119193.1:0-48623 GCA_007258455.2 Sequoia sempervirens | reverse complement strand
GAAATTCAATGAAAATCCAACAAAACTTCATAATCTTCAAGTTTTAGGTCTCCACTCGCTCATTGAGACCCCATTATACAAAACCCTCACTTTCTTTACAGTTAACTAGGGCTATTTGAAAATTGGATGTCATGTCCTCCCACAAACTCAAAACCACTTTCAATAGGCTCTATGATGCTTGCACATGCTTATTTTATCCTCCTATTATGATTCCCTCACGTTTCTTATGCACTTCCTTCATAAACCACTCTATTTTCACTTGTTTTCACCCTTTTCCAACTAGTTTTTCATGCATCTTCACACAATTGACCTCTTCTAACCTCTCAGATCATCTAAACACCTCTAACTATACCCCTTTTTTTCAAGCTACTTGGAGAAATCAGACCACCAAGTGCTTATGTTGGTGTTTTTTCTTGTAAACCAGGTTTGTATCCTAATCTACCTATGGAATTGCCAATTCCAATCAAGGGCAGCTCGAATGACCTGGACCAAATGACGAGGATTTTAATGATAACCTCCTACACTTTGGGTTCTGCAAGACCCAAGAGGGTGGTCCTTATAATGATTTAATAATATTTGCACCAAATTCATAAACAATCATTAACAATTCACAGATAATCCCACAAATAACTCAACAGAATAGGATATCACTAAAATGAATTGGCCTTTCACCAATAATATCAACTACTTGGAGCATGAGATGATTACAACATTATTCTATAACTTATGATAGTCATTTTATTTTCAGTTTGGCGGCAAGCCCTAAGCAAAGACACACATACGCAAGGTTTCACAAACTCATACAATTTATATCAGTGCCATATACCATTGGGGAGTCAAATTCATACACATTCACGATTCAACAACAGATTTAAATACTTAGCACCCATGATCCCTAACAATATTGCTTACAATAGTGTCAATTCCTACCCCAACCCAATACTTCTTACTAAATCCCTTTACAAACATACCCATCCATGATTCCATCCAAGCATTTTAATTAATTCTTTGAATTAAAGCCAAAACGGAAAACACACACATCAGAGCAATGAGATGAACATCATAATCCTTGATTATTCTATTCAAAATTATGATATGTTTGTACAGAGGAGAGACTTGAGCTCGAGATATAACATCATAGCTTAAATGCTAGTACTGTTACAAAACATCTAATCTTCATAAGTTCAAAACCCATTTACAAGATAACCCCAACCCTAAATTGCCTTAACGTTCAAAAAAGTTCTTACAATTTGCTCTGCAACTATACCTAGACTTGACCTTCAAAATATATCTGACTTGCCTGCCCCCTTTTCTGGCCTTGAAATCCTTCTTATAGAAAATGAAGGAGCAAAAAGCATCGGGCCATAAATTACACGTCGCCGATCAATTGGACTGCTATGTGCCAGTTCAAAACTGAAACCAAAACCACTAAGTCTCGGAGCATCTTTTTGTTGATTCTACTCGTCTCACAATAGCCACAACATTTGTTACATCTCAAAACTTGCGCCCAAAGCCACCACGGAGACAAAACCAAAATCAGTTATAATATAACCGCTGAACTGTCAGTTGCCAGTAATATAAACCATTTCATTCCTCTTCGGTTAAGTACTTGTCAACCCAATTTTGATATTCCTCATCCGTTGGCCAATTAAAGTTCACCACCTCCCTCATCTTGGTACTGTAAGGTGTGAATTTCACCGCAACCTGGTTGGCCTCCTTTTCAAATGACTCTAAGAACATGCTGGTATTAATTATTTTATCCATGCTGCTTACCAACAAGTCATGATTCGAGTCATCACAGATTAATTTGATTTGTGCATTAATAACCTCTTATGCCCTTTCTTGCCATTGCTGTAGTGTCTTAACATTTCCCTGTGTATCTATTATATCTGACAGAAAAGTGTCATTCCAATCATCAAAACTCTTTATTAATTCTCTAATTTTCTTACTCAAATCATCAAGCAAGGCCTGGAATCCCTTCAATGATTTCACAAAGATTTGAGTAGGCCTTAATGACTGGGGCATGTTATTTACATCAAATCTAGAAGCCTTAAACATAACATATAAATCAGTGGCCCTAGGGATCCACTTCTCAACCAGAGGTAGAACCACTTCATGATCTCTGTTAATATTTTGTATTCCACCCAAAAATAAAGAATATAAAGAATGTGCAGCTAGCAACCTAGAATCAACCTTCTCATTTAGATGCCTCAAAATAGTGTCAACCACCTCATTGTGTTTAGCTACAACATCATCCTCACTTGCCCTTAGGGAAGCCTGTAATTCTTTGATTTTATTCATCATCTACCCCTTGGCAGGATCTGCAGAATATTCAACCTCCTCTTCAATTGGCCCTAGTACAGGGCTATTAACAAGGGTCTGAATTAGGGATCCAGGAGTATAAATGATTGGGACAACAGGGGGAAATGACCCCGAAGTAGTATGTATTGCTCTAGAAGTAGGGGCACTGGAGGATTCTCCCACCTTCCTGTATTTTAGTCTATTTACTTCAGACTGCAGCTCAACATTTCTTTGTTGCATTCTACTATACTCCCCAATTATTGCATTGTACTTTTCCATCAAGCTTTTCTTTTCAACTTCATCTCTTTCAGCTGTCTTCTAGGCCAATTTGGCCACATTCAGTGTCAAACTTGTGGCCTCTGTCATTGAGGTTTCAAAATATCTCTTGATGATAAGCCCACCTCTTAAATTTGGGCTAATATCAGCCACATTCGGTTTTCTACCCTAAGGTGCCAATGCCCATATGGCTAAAGTCTCATATTCCTCACTAAAGGCAGAATCTTGTAGGGATGCCTTGACTTCTTCTTCACTACTTTGCATAGGATGCTTGGACTGCATGATAGCATTGAATACTACAACATCAGCTATGTCCCATTTAGGGAGAAGTAAGACACCAGCCTAAGACACAAGTTTCCTTCATCAGGAATAATGCTCTTGAATTGTTCCATTAATTTGGCTTTGACCTCATCATCATTCTCCTGGTCAGACCTATCAGGTCTTGATTCCCTCCTTCTCTTGCTTTTGTCCTGATATTCTTCAAGTTTCATCCTCCATATCAACTGCAAGAATACAAGAGTTTTCACGAAGGCATCATCATCCAAGAATGCCTTGCAGGCCACCATCCTAGCGTCTTGTACATACTGCCCCTTTATATCCATATCAATTAGCACTAATTATGCTAATCTAGGAGGGGAGGGGATGCCAACCTACATGTCCTGATCAGTTAGAATTATCTCATCCACCAGAGCCTCTTGTGATTCCTCAACTCTTTGCCTCTTAAGGCTTGGCTCTGATGGTGGCTCCACAGGGTCATCCCTAGGTGGTGAATCCAGATCCACAATATTTATCCCTCTAGGCTTTCTGATCCCATGACCCGATTGTGATGATGTTCTCATTATTTATTTTCCTTTTCTATCTCCTGCCTCTTCATCACTACTATCATCTCTCTTCCTTCTATATAAAGGCCTATCCTTTGGTGGTTGATATGTTGGCCTCTCTTCCTCAGGTCTCACCTCCAGTCCTTAAATTTTCCAGTCCGCTTCCAGATCAATCTTCTTAGTTCTCAGGGTGTTCATGATTTCTCTAAAATTATTCATCAGGAAATCAATTCTTTTGTGAAATGGAGTGAACTCCATTAGTGGATCATATTTTGGATCCAACTTATGCACAATGGCCAGCATTTTCTCATAAGCAATCCACTTCTCTTTATTTAATTCCTGCCGGCTCAAATCAAACTCATTCCTAATCAAATCTTCAGGAAAATTGAAAACATGAACAAACTTGCCACCCTTAATTCTTTGTCTGAATAGGGCAAAGAATCCCTCAGGATCATGCTGCCTCACAAATCCACTCTTCAAATGGTAATCATCAAAATATCTATCAAAGTAAACCCATCCTCCCTTGGAAAATACAAAGTCTGAAACAACAGTATAATCATGGAGCAAAGTCCCTTTTCCTCTTCCTGTCAAATTGTCTTCATGAATGCAACCCAATTGCCACATGACCTCTGCAAATCCCATCCTTGATGGTACATTATATGGGAGAATATGAGGAGCTCCTTGGAAACCATAAACCCTTAGGATAGTGCTTACAGGGTATGGAATGATGTCACCCCAATTATGGCATACCTTCAAATCAGGCTTTCTTACTTTGGGTCAGAGGAAATCGTGCAAATCCTCAGGAATCCTTGGCACATTCACCATCAGTCTAGCTCTGAGCCTAGAAGCAAAGCAGTTATCAAACTGCACAAAGCTGGCACTTCCCTTGTTGCAAGATAAATCTGCACTCCAAGCCTACACCGGTAATCTTTCTCCATTCACCTCCTACCTCAACTCCATTTGCTCTGAGAAGAAGTCAGAATTCTCATACAAGAACATATGCATTAATAAGGAATACCAAAAGAAAGGAGTACCAGTGTCCCCCACATATAAGTTCAACAAACCCTCATGTATCCTTTCAGCAAGGAAAGAAGCATAGTCATACACTACAGAAAAGTTAGGATGTTGAATTTGAGCCCCCATAAACATATAGGCAATGGGCATCATGGTACTAGGGCTGGAACCTAAAATTTGGAAAAGTGAATAGAAAGTTTCCAAGAAATTATCAGCAAAACAGCTCAACCTGAAAGGTTCCCGATTAGTCGGGTTGATGTGAATCGTTGAACTGCCCGCCCTGGCTAGATGAGGAGGAAGCAATTTTGATCTGAAAAGAGGTTGTGTTTTGGCATACTCCTGCTTCATTTCCTCAAGGTCTATCTAGACCAAGAATGAGCCATATTCACTCAAATCAAAAACCTTCCAAATCACATCTGCATTTATATTCAGTAAAACCTCACCATCATTATCCCTGATAATCCTTGTGACTGGATCATATCTTGTAGCCACTGCCCTAAGTAGGTCAACATCAAGAAACACATTCGGTACCACAAGCTTTCCCATATCATATCTCCAACCATTTGAAAAAGGATGAGATGCATTTTGTTGCCCATACCATCTTTGAAACCATTCCAAACCCATCATTGGTACCCTAGCATCCGCAATGTTATAGGTTTTATATCTCAATCCTTCACCTAAGGTTGTCCCTCTCATTAAAACCAAACCCCTCTTCTTGTCATTTGTTGACAAAGGGAATTGGTCAAGGAAATCATCATATAGATTCCTTTGCAAGTAATCAATATGGCCAGAATGTTGCTTTGTTGGCGCCATTTCAAACAACTAGGGCTTCTCCTAAGATCAAATTGTGAACAAACTAGGGTTACCCAAAATGAAATTATAGTAAAATTTTGCAATTTCCCACAATTCAAAAGAAACAGTAACCCTACAACCTTAATCAAGAAAAACCCTGATCAACACAACATAACCCTCCACAAGAATCACATTCAAACAGAACAGTGATAAAAAAAATAACTCACACAAAATTCGCCCTGCAGAAGATCAAACCCTACTGTGATTGCTTTGAAAACTCTATCTTTGGCTCTGGACCGCTTCGAAAACACTTGAATGCCTCAGTGGTGAAAGTAGTCTGAAATTAAATTCTTAGAATTTATGAAAAATGGCTCGTAAACGTCTCGTCCACCATTAAAGCTCACTTGCAAACCGTGCCAACCACTTCAATTATATTTGATGCAAATTTAAATCTTCACCGTCGATCTCCTGTTTCTGTCAGATCATCAAACGGTCCTCCTTAAAAAGGTTGACAACATCTCCACATCATTTTCAAGGGCCCACCATAATACGCAGTGCCAAAAGAATACATGTGGTGCCCACCTGCGATATCGCGAACATTAAACTCCCTTCAATTTAGGATCATGCGATGGCGGGCAACCGTTGATTTTCTTCATCGGTGATCACGATCATACATAACAAGGAACAACACCAATACCTATCTGCCGAGCAACTTTTCTCACCAAAGTTAAAACATCGCCGTTGATTATGAACACGTGCATCTCACATGTGGTTTAGTAACCCGCTCAATAATGCACTAAAGTCAATTATACATATGAAACACTTTATTCACTCTTTTCAGCACTGGAAACTTGGGACACGTGTTGCCAACCCGCGATATCACGATTACCAAATAGCCAGTGGTAATGTCATCGCGGGATCGCGGGGAGTGGTCAGGATCAACCGCAGGGAAATCAACAGTCATCAAATAACCCCTACAAAACAATAAAGTTACTTAGAAGAAAATAAGGGGAAGGGGACACCGCCTAGGGCAATGACAGTCGATGACTCAATGTTGTTTTAAAAGCATAGGGCGCGGACTGACTCAGACCTTAGTAAATAAAAGGAGGCCAACAAAATATTTAACATTTTCATTAAAAAGGGCCAAGCCTAGACGATTCAATGGGACATAAGTTTTTTTTAAAACCTCTTCCAAAAAGTAACGACATCAAAGACCCAACCCAAAGATAGAAAACCAAGGGTTCATGAAAGCAAAGCAAAATTCCAGCCCTAAATGCCTTCTGAATAATCAAGACAAACAAGTAATAAAAGGAAACCAGGGACCTAAAATTGAAGCTCCATCAGCTTTAAACCTAATGTGAATCTCTCAAATCAACTTTGATATGATGTAAACACTTATACCAATCAATTCATAAACATTTCAGAAGAATATCAACCTATACGAAACCGTATAGTGACTGAAACTAAAGAAATACACATAAAATAGATTGGAAATAGTAATGCTTTATTGACTTCCTTCTTCCAACCCTTCAACAACCAACTACAACAATGGATCACACCATTTTAAACAATTTCCACACCATTTCAACTTCCTAAAGCACCTAAAACTGCCTCTACAACTGCCTTGACTCCTCACATTCCTCCCTTTTATAATTTATTGCATTTTTACAATATTGATTGACAACTTTTGTCAATATTTTGCAACTTTACATTTTCATGCCTAAAATAGATATCTAAGACTATTACAAACTCAAAATGGCTATTTAATCCTTATTACATCATGAGAATACCAATACAAAATCAAAATCCCAAATTTTCCTCATTGAGGCATGCTCTTGCAAAGGTGCACCTGCACCATAATGACTCTACCAGAATTTTACAATGACAAAGTTTCAGTTATTGAGGAAACATATGATCCTAAGAAATATACTTTTGGAACCTTGACTACATTTGAGATGAGAAAGTTTGGAAAGAAAGAGGAAAAGATAGAAACAAATTTAAAGCAAAAAAGATTGAAGATGATCCAGATAGTGATGGTTCAGATGAGTTGGAAGTGAACTTTACAAGGAAATTCAAGAAAGGTACCTGTAAGTATAAAGGTATGTTTCCCTTTAAATGTTTCAATTGTGGTAATATTGGTCATTATGCTTCAAGATGTCCAAATAGAACTATACAAAAGAATAGAGATCATAAAGATAGAAAGGATAAGAAATACAAAAAGTTGTACTATATGTTAGAGAAGAAGCTAGAATCTATGATGATGAATTTGATTATGAGAATGATGATAGCGAATGCTTGTTCTTAGCTTTGGAGAGTAAATCTATGTCTGCTAACTCTAGAAAATGTGCAAGAAAAAGTGATTTGGAGAACAAGAAGGATGAGATGGAAGGTACTTTTGTCACCACATCTCATGCTAGATAAGATGAAGACTATTGGGTGATTGATAGTGGATGTTCTAATCACATGACCGGAAATAAAAGTAAGTTCACTAAACTTGAAAAGTATGATGGTGTTCTAGTCATGTTTGGTGATGATTCTAAAGCAAAGATTATTGGAAAAGGTACAATTATTTTTTATGGAATACACATCACTGATGGTGTATATTATGTAAAGGGTCTAAGGCATAACCTTTTTAGTGTTGGACAGATGTGTAGCAAAGGTTTTAAACTTTTGTTTCAAGATAATACCTGTGAGATCATAAAAGGATCTGAAGCTATGGTTACTACATGAAGGAGAACTCATGGAAACATTTATCAGCTTAAGGGAGTTGATGGTCAGTGCTTTGTATCTCAGGTTAATGAAAGTATGTGTAAGAGATTTGCAGAGGAAATGAAAAAATAATTTGAAATGTCCATGATTGGTGAGTTGAATTTCTTTCTTGGTCTTCAAGTAAATCAAACTAATAAAGGGATATTCATTTCACAATCTAAGTATGTGAAAGAGTTTTTAAAGAAGTTTTGGATGGATGACTCCAAACTAGTTAGTACTCCTATGGTGACTAGATGTAAGTTGAGTAAAGATGATGAATCTACTGAAGTTGATCAAAGAAAATACAGATCTATGATTGGTGGACTATTGTATCTTACTACTACCAGACCGAATATCATGCATGCAGTATGTTTAGTTGCCAGATTTCAAGAAGATCCTAAAGAGGCACATTTTATAGTTGTAAAGAGGATATTCAAATATCTTAAAGGTACACTCGATTATGGCTAATGGTATCCTAAGGATGTTGATTTCACTTTAAGTGCTTATACTAATGCAGATTGGGTTGGTTATGTTGATGACTCGAAGAGTACCAGTGGAGGTGCTTTCTTTCTTGGTGGAAGATTGGTTTCTTGGTTGAGTAAGAAATAGGACTCAGTTTCTTTATCCATTGTAGAAGTAGAGTATATTGTTGCAGCATCTTGCTGCACACAGGCTTTGTGGATGAAACAAACTTTGAAAGATATTGGAGTGGTATGTGATGAGCCTATTCCTATTTTTTGTGACAATACAAGTGCTATAAACATTTCAAAGAATCTGGTAATGCATTCAAGAACAAAACATATATCTATCAGATATCATTTTCTGAGAGAGAAGGTGTTGGAGAACAAAGTCAGGCTAGAGTATGTGTCAACAAAGGAATAGATTGCAGATATATTCACTAAGGCTCTACTGAAGGATACTTTTGAGTATCTTAGGGAGAGGTTGGGGGTCATTGGCCCTCCGAACTAGCTACACATGGAGGTGCATCACTCCAGTGGATTCATAGATTCTTCATTTATCTGGACTAATGAATGGGTCTACTCCACAGGGGGGGTAGAAAGTTTTCATTGTTGCAGTATGAGTTGAATGGGTGCACTCCTAAGGGGGAGTGATCAAAGCTTTTGATCTTTTCCATTGATTTCAAAGGGGGAGAGAGAATCATGTGAAAAACAATAAAAGAGAAAGAGAAAAGGTGTTCTCCCAGAATATTGTGCAGGGTGTTTAAAGGAGAATATGGTCTTTGATGGTTTTTCACATAATGTGTTTCTATCAATGACAAAGGGGGAGATTGTTGCAAGTATGAGAAAGTTTGGTGGTATTTTCATTAATATTTTCATTGATGTCAACATATTTTAGAATGTTGTAGATTGTGCATGTATAGTTGAGATGTTGAAATGTTGTGAGTACATGGAGCTATCCTTTCGATGTTGCAGATATATTGAAATGATGGGTTACCAAGTCTTTTTCAAAAAATTAATAAAGAGTGAAGTTAGAGTTATGTATGTGTTCAGAATGTGCTCTGGTATGTGCTACACATTTCTTCTGTGTTGACCCTATGCTCATGTAGATCTGAAGGTTTGTTTTTGGTGATCTGTTGGTGACATCTCCTGATTTGTTGATGTTGGTTTGACGAAAGGTGAAAATTGTGTTCACCGATGTGTGAACTATTTTGGCAGAGTTGGTTATTTATGGACTGGGAGAAATGTTTCTACTCCACAGTCCTCCATTGTTTTGTTCCAGGTCTTGCAGATCTAGAATATGTCTTGTAATGATGTTCTCTAAGTTCTGGTAGAGATGTTCAAGTTTTGGTACTCCGGAAGATGAGCTTCAGAGTTGTTGTGTGGGATTCACAGTCCGAATGGACTGTTGGAAAGATTTTTGTATTCAAAGTTTGTTACACCTATTGTAGATGTATCTAGAAGTATCTAAGATGTTTTCTCATGCATGATGAAGCGTGTTACATCATCAGTGTGTTATCTTCTTGTTGGAAAGCATGTACTTCAATGTTCATTTGTGTTTTCATTAGGTTTGGCCGACCTAGTGTTTACACTTCATATGAAGAATTTAAAATTTAATTAAGGAAGCATGTGGTTGATCTAAGATGTTGCTTTTGGTATTGGTTAAGGGTTTAATTGGTCCACTCTCATTCTTTTCCATCGTGGGAATGTTGAGTTGCCAACCTAGTTTGAATTTATGAAATGAAGCGTATGTGGCCAACCTTGGAGAATGTTTCTAAGGTTGAAGATGGTATAAATGCAAGTCGAGATGCAATGGATTAGTAGATAGAAAAGTAACGAAGTAAGACACAAGTGAAGAGAAGATTTGTGTGAAAGTGAGTTGAGGCAATAGTACTTCATTGTGTTAGATTCCTAAAAGTAGTGAGCTGAAGGTTTATGCAATCTTCTGATCAAGGCTACGGATGTGTGTAAATTGTTGTGGTGGATCTTTCTGTTATCTTTTGTATCTGTAGGCAGTGATTCTCCTTGTTGGACAGTGAGTCATTTCTATAAGTAGTGAGCCTTTGTATCTAGACAGTGAGTCCTATTCTGGGCAGTGAGCCTCTTGTATTCAGTTTTGCTATCATTTTATATTGTGAGTTAATCCTCACAGTGGTTTTTCCCTTATTGGGTTTTCCATGTAAAATCTAGTGTTCATTGTGTTGATTTTGTTTTCTGTTATCTGCATTTCATGTTCATACTTAATAACAGAATAGTGTGGCTGTAAAGTTGATAAGTGTTTGAAGTTTTGTGATTGAATTTGGTGACAACTGATTCACCCCCCATCTTAGTTGTCTTGTGCCTTTTAACAATAATGAGAAGATTCTTATGGTCAGGTGTTGAATCCAAAGCCAAAATTCCTCTTGTGGTATGGGATCTGGTATGTAGACCGAAGAAATGGGGTGGGATTGGCATCAAAAACTTAAAAACTTTTAATAAGGCTCTCCTGTCAAAAAATGTTTGGAGGCTCCTAAATGGGGAAGCGGGGTAGGCCTCTCTGGCTAGTAATAAGTATCTGCATGGAATTGGGAGACCCTAGAATTTTTTGAAATCTGATGATGTTCCCTCTAGTTCATGCTTTTGGAGGAATATTGTTCCATGTAGGAATTTGATTGCTAATGGTGTTAAATGGTTGTTGGGTGATGGTACAAGTATTCTCTTTTGAGAGGATGCTTGGTGTGACTTGAAACCTTTAATCAATCTTCCTTGGGCTCCACTATTGTTCCTATGTGCAAACGCCTTTTTGGAAATAGGGTGGAAGACTATTTTCAAGATGGGGAGTGGAAAAACTTCCAGGACTGGGATCATTGAAGGTCCTGAAGGACTTCTTATGCAATATTCATATCCCCACTTTTCCAAGGTCGTATAGGGTTGTTTGGGCCCCTTGTGCTAGTGGTAATTTCTTGGTGGCTTCTGCCCTTGTGAATTTGATGGAAAAGCCTAACTCTTTCCCCTTTTGGGGGATGTTATGGAACAAGAAGTTGATTCCCAAAGTGAATGTCTTCTTATTGCTACTTATGCAAGGTAAAGTATTAACGTAGGACAACCTCTATAAAAGGGAGTTTGTGATTCCTAATAGATGTGCTCTTTGTGAAGCTAATGGTGAGAGTGCATATCATATCTTTCTTGGGTGTGTTTTTTATGTGGAATCTCAATTGGGTCTTCTCGGACTCTCTTGATAAATTTGTTGACTAGTGAAAATGCCCCTCCACCTCCCCTGTTCTCCAATGGCTATGGGAATTTATGGCCCCGCATATTGCGTACGGGTTATGGAAAGAATGTAACAACAAAATATTTTGTGATTCTAAGCTAAAAGTTGGTAGTCTTTTCATCAAGATTCATCGGGCGATTCTAGAGAATTTCGCTCTTATAAATCTTGATTCTTCTCAGTGTGCCCCTACTGCTTGATGGTTGGTTATGACCTTATGGTGATTGCTAACTAGAAGGTAACTTCAATTCCTTCTTTGAATCCTAAATCCAGTTTAACTGCTAGATTAAGCACTATGTGGCAACCACCCCCTTCTGGGTGGGTTAAAGTTAATTTTGATGGGGTGGCGAAAGGTAACCCTGGGCCTGCAGGATGTGGGGTGGTGTTAAGGAATGATGATGGCAGACTCCTAGGTGTGGTGGCACTCCTCTTGGGAAATCGTACAAATCACTGTGCGAAGGTGGAGGCTACATTTATAAGTGTTAAATATGTTGTTAGCAAAGGCTACTCCAAAATATGGGTCGAAGGTGATTCCCTAAACTTCAGTAATTATCTATGTGGAACTCATCATCCTAGTTGGAATGTGGAACAACTTATCAAAGATACCATAATCATGTTGTGATCTTGTGAAGAGATTCGTGTCTCTCACATTTACCGAGAAGGAAACTTGTTGGCAGATTTTTTTGCCAACGAGGTTGTCAGTTTAAATGAGTTTCATGTGTGGTAGGAGGGATCAATCCTTCCTAAGAAAGCTAGGAGATTATTGAGGAATTATGGTGTGGGTTGAGATTATGCGACATTTAATTTCTAGTACCTTCTTCTGTCTCACACGCTTTGTTGGTTTCCTTTTACTCTTTGGCTCTCAGTTGAGCAATATTTGCAAGGGATTTCTTCTTTTGGTGTTGGAAGAAATTGGTGGTGACAGAAGAAGAATCGAGCCGCATTCTTGCATGGGTCTCAGGAATAAAAAGAAGCTATGGAATATACTTCATGGTAATTTCATGCCCTTTTTAGAAAGGCTGCATGGGCATGACCCTAATGCCTCGACGGAGTTTTTCTCTTGCTAGAATAATCGAAAGCTAAGATAAAGGGCCTGGAAGTAGAGGTGAATGAGGAGCTAGTTGCAATAGTAACTGGGATACCGATGGTTGGTCGTAAGTTTTACAAGGACAAGAAGAGTAACAATGAAGCGATGGCCCAATTCTTCAAAGATGACGAGTGGAAAAATTGATCAAAATGGAAAGTTGGGGTTACGAGTGCAAATCCATTAAAAATATTTGGGAAAATGTTGTTGAGGTGCTTATGCGCTATGTGACTCTGGAGGGTAGATTTACTGCTATCCTCGGTCACCACTTCATGCTTCTAAATCATTTCAGGCATGTTTTGTTCATTTCTTTTATGTTTTTCTTGTTATCATCCATGTAGGTTTCTGTTTACACTCATTTAAAGAATAAGAGGGCTCCAATCCTCCATGAAGGTATCATTCTCTTAATCATGGAGCATGTTAAGGTTCTTCTCCCTACCCCTACCAGTAAGGGTAAGGAGAAGATTGTGAGTGATGTTTCTGGTTTGTCAGGTTCAGATACTAGTATGGCAGATGAAGATGAATGGAACAAAGAGGAAGAAGATGTGTCCTCGGCCCCAGTGACTACTTCTTCAAAGAAGAGGAAGATGGGTAGTTCTAAAAGCAACAAGGCAGCCAAATGCCTTGTTCTATCTAACAATGAGGACACAGAGGTGGGCTTAGATGAATCACCTCCTCGGATGAGGAGGTGGTTGTTGGCCAGGGTGAAACTGAAGGTGGTGGCAATGAGGAGGGTTTACAGGATAATGCTCTGGGTATGGAGGAAAAGGATAAGCCGAGGAGGTCATCCAAGAATATTTCCAACCTGAAGAACAAGGCCTTGAAAGTGTTAGAAAAGGACCCCAAAGTGTTATGAGAGGGGAAGGATTCTAGTGAAAAGGCAGTGGCTATTGATGACTCCCTAAATCAAGACTCGCCCAATGTGGTGCTCGAATAAGAGAATAAGGGTCAAGATGAGGAGGATACTAAGAAGAAGAGAGTTAATCCAAAGCCTCTAAAGGTAAATCCCTTGTCTAAGGAATTCTCTTACCTCGATGATGATTCTACCTCTATGTTTGAGTTGCTAGATATGGCTGGGTATAGGGCAACTGGAAATTTTAAGTTAGTGAAGTGGACTCTTCAAGATTTTAATAAGATTAACATTAAAATTAGAGGTTTGAAGGAGAATCTAAAGAATGTTCTAAAAGGTTTGGCGTCATAATTTTGATTGAAAAAATTGTGGACCTTGAGGGCTCTTTCCTTGACTTCAAAACTCTTTGTGAAGATCGGTTGGCTGGTTTGGAAGCTAAGGTATTGGGAACAAATGTGGATATAAAAAAGCTTCTTCATACATGTCACATCTTTGTGAAGAATAGTGCGGACTCTTTGGAATTCCTATTCTGAAAGATAAGTGAGCTCAGGGAGGACCAAGATTATTTTTGTGAGTTAATGGAGAAAAAGTATTTGGTCAAAGGAAAAGGAAAAAAAGGTGAAAAAGATGATGACAAGGGCTCTACTATTAGAGGGTCGGCTGAATGGAAAAAGTCCTTTGAGGTTGAGAAGAAGGAGCTATTGGAAATGATCAAATTGCACAGAAGCCAGGAGATTGAGGTGGCTAACACCTTGAGCAGTATGAATTAGTGTTTGATTTTCTTCTTAGTTGTTGTTCATTCCCTGTTGGCTCTCGGTTTTCTTCCTGTTGTTTTTTTGTTTTGATGTTGTTGGGTGTTGTTTTTAGCTTACTATTTTATCTCTCATTCAACACCCTTTTTGTCTTATTTTTTGGCTTTTGGTATGTTGTTGGTTTTTCTCTAAAGTTATTTTTTAGAAATATTTTGTATCTTTTGTTGTAAAGGGTTTCGGGTCCCTTCAAAACGTGTTTTTCCCATATAATCAAAACAATGTAATAAAGTTCACCTTCAAAATTTATATCGACTCCTAGATTGAGTAAAATTTGCATTTTAATTTCTTCATATGATTCAAACAAAAAATGTACAAAATAAATTTTGCAGGTTGGTAAACATAATGTGGGTTGTCAATTATTTCATTTTGCATGTTCTAAGCTAAAGGGTGGAGAGCACGAGGAGGAGTTGCACGTGGGGGATACATAAAACTATCCAAATTGACCTGAGGAGTGACTAACCAATCAGGTTGTTATGTGTAGTGGGTTTTAAAACTACATGTGGGTTGCAAGTTTTATAACACCCAGTGTTTTCTAACTTGCAATTTTAGAAAACAGTATGAATGTAATGAATTTTTTTTGTTTCATTCATATTAAGAATGTAATAAAGTTCACCTTCAAAATTTAGAACAACTTTTAGTTAGAGTAAAATTGGTATTTAACTTATCGCAGGATTTTCTCAGATAAGAAGTTAATGGTTGGTTAGCTTTGGATGCGAATTTTGGGGGTCCTGTAGGAAACTATGGTGGCTAAGTGCTACTTGTCTATTCCTATTGATCCTGGTGATCTAGGAGTGGCTAGTGCTCTAGATCTTTCTAGCCAAGGAAAGAAAATTTTGAGGCATGTTCATCATGGATGTGGGTGTGAGAGGGTGGATCATGTTGGTCACTGGTGTCCTCCTACTTTGGGGGAGCTAAAAATTAACACTGATGGCTCTTCTCGTGGTAATCCTGGGCATGCTGGAGTTGGTGGGATTGGTAGAGATAGCTCGAGAGTGGTGATGTTCTTCTTCTCTATTTACTAGGGTTAGCATACTAATAACCTCATGGAGGCTATTGCTATTCTTTAGGGAGTTGAGCGGGCTTATGCTCTTGGTTGGAGGTAGATTGTCTATGAGTCTGACTCTCGAGTTGTTATTGATATGATGAATAAGAGAAATTTGGAGGATGCGAACTAGCAGTTGGTGGGGCTAGTTAAACAAATTGTTTCTTTATGTTCTACTTTGGAGTCTATTGTTTTTTGTCATATCCCTCGAGAGTGGAATAAGGTGGCTGATGGTTTGGATAGGTGGGCATATCAGCAATTAGGTACCCAGAACATGGATGGGTGGGGAACCCTTCCGGGGGACTTAGCTCTTGTTCTAGAAGATTGGGTTATAGAGGATATGAAGTGTTTCTTGGGTGTAACTTAATTCTAGGTTTTGTTGGTGTTTCGGGTGGATGATTTTTCTTTGTAATGCTCTTTTGATTCAATAATGTTTTTACCCCTTTTTATTTTAAAAACAATTGGTATTTCACTTTCTTCATCTGATTGGAAACATAAAGCTAACCAAATTGAGTTGAGGGGTAACTAGTTGGGTCTATGTAGGATCATGGGGGTCCAAAAAGTGGTGATGTGAAAAAAAAGGCATTATTTACTTACCCAAAATCATGAAATTTCACTTTAACTTTTTCTAGGATTGGGTAGAAAGTACATGTTGTCATAGCAAGTACCAAAGCGAAATGGATATCCATTTAAAATGGATATATGTTAAGTAACGAATATCCATTCCAAAATGGACATCCGTTCTAAAACATGGGAATGGATATCCATTAAATTCAAATCATTATTATATATTAATCTATATATTATATTATATAATATCAAATTATAATATAATATATTGTATTATTATATATTAATCTATATATTTTTTATTTTATTTTAAGATTTTTTTTTTAAAATCAACCAAGTTAGAGGTTCATGTGAATTGATGAGCAGCATAGATGAGATCTCTTTAGGTGCAAATAATTGTAAGGCCCCACCTTGTATGCATCTAATACAACCCTAATGTACTATGTGTATTCTATTGATTACTTGTGAATCGCATCAAAGATGATGAATGAAGTGTATTATTATTAATGCATTATATTAACAAACCTATTTGGACTCTCTAATACATCAAAATGAGAACATGTTTATATTTTAACAAAATAGAATTGTTGGATTTTGAATTGTTTCAACAAGGGAATAATTAACCCTTGTATCATATACTATGTTTTATAAGTAAGGATTGTTGTCTAGGTTAAATAATTATACTTTGAATCTCTAGCTTCTTAAATTTTCATCTTATAGAATTATGATGATTTATTTAGCAATATGTAAATTGAAAAATGAACATCTACTCTAACTAACTAGAGTTAATGTGTTATGGTGGGGATGATTATGATTTATAAATCAAATTGCAATGAATTAGTTGATTTAATATGAAGCTAGGAGGGATATTGGAATTAGATCTTACTTGACAAATACTAATGAGTTTTATGTCTCCTAAGGTGGATACCAGTAGTGAGTGTGACCAAAATATTTATTGCTCGCGTATAATGGAACACAAAGGTTGGTTGACTACAACCCGATATGCATGGATGAAACATTAATCAAGTATGGTAAGACCACAAGCACGTGGTAGAGGTGAGTAAAACAGATTCTATATCTAATTGAGTTATAATCAACAATTATGAATAAATTAGACAAAAGTAAATTAAGTGGATAAATGAATGGTTCTTTCTAATTGTAGTATTTAACTAATTTAAGATAGATTTTTGGTTGGATATAAATGGTGTGAGATAGTGTGGAAGAATAAGAATTATGTCAAGGATAAAAGGAGGAACATATAGACCTAAGTAAATACCTTTTTTTTGTAAAATCAAATGTTGAGAACCCTTGTAACCAGAAAAGAAAGAGGTGTTATTATTTAATGTTGGAGTGTTTGTGTTCTAGGGCTTAAGGCAGGAGTTATGTGTTAAGATATTTTGTGAGGGTAGTCAAGAATGAGTAAGGAATTGGGGGTTTGTAAACTCTTAATTGGAGTTGAAATTTGAATGCATTCTTTGTGTAGTTTTAAAGGGGGTTTAAAAGTCTATTTTTAAGTGGTCACATTTTTTTTAAGGTCCTAAGATAGGCACATATGATTTGGGGATTTAATTATGGTCATATCTTGGACCATATCCAAGATATGACCCTCATTTATTGCCTTTTTTGAAAAGTGACGAATTTGAGAGATTTGGGGAAAAGGAAAAATGTCTTGGTTTTCAAACTCAATTTTGAGATATGACATGTGAAAGTGAGAGTGACAAGTATTCCATCCCTTCTTAATGAAGATGAAGACTTTTGGGATGGAGTGGAGTACACTTCTTCTTTTCCCATCTCTCCAAATTTGCTCAGACATGTGTGAGCACTTGTGGGAGATTGTGCATGAGGATTGAATGAGAGAGTGACAAGTGTCACTCCCTCATTCAAAGAGATTCAAATTGAATTTCTTATATATCTTCTTTTTGAAGAGAGAAAAGTTGTTACCCACTTCTCTTTTTGGAGAACTCTTGTGTTATGGAATGGAGAATGAAGAAGAAGGTTGGAGGGAAGCAAAGAGCTTTCACATGTAATGGAGTTTTTTAAAGAGCATAGATGTAGAGATAAGTTCTTCTCTCCTTGTTACTATCTAACTATTTTAAAGATTTGTTGTAATATTTTTTTATTGCTTGAAAATGAGAGTCCAAGTTTGTGAGTATGTGAATGGAGGGTTTGGTTGGTGAAATAGGTAGATAGAAAATTGTGTCCATAAGCTATTCTTTCTAATCTTCATACCAAGATCATTGGTAGTCCTTTTGTTCTTGCTCGAGGGAATGGCTAGAGCCATATGAGGCTTCATGATGCCATTTATGGTAGGGTGGAGATGTAACATCCCGCTACGCAACCTCGAATGGTAAGAGCCAAAAGAGGACCAAGATAAAAAAAATTGAAAACATAAAGAATAACTTCTACATAATACGGTTGCCAATATGATATATTGACAACATACATGGCCAAAAGTGGCCGAATGCACAACCCAAAGGAGAGGACTAGTATACCCTCTAGAGAAAATCCGAATAGGAGAAAACATAATAGCTCTAGAAATTTTTGCTCCGGTGCTCCAGAAATTACTCTACGCTGATGCTCTGGAATTACTCTATGTCGATGCTCTGAAAACATCGCAGAACACAAAACAACAAGCTACGTTGCACCAGAATTAAAGCAGTAGCAACACAGAACAACAAACAGAGTTGTGATGCGCCGAAACTTTTGCAAACTATTGCAAGAAGGAAATACACAGCCAAAGCTCTAATTTTTGCATAAATTTTTTTGAAGGAAAAGTCATAAAGATCATCAAAATACAAGAGAGTTTGATACCAACACCGAAATCCGTGAGTCAAATATAAAACATCACATTTCTTCTCATTAATCTATATGATTACATCTCCTCTCTTAAGAGAGTACAATATACATAAAGGATTATACAAGGGTACAATGGCATAGCCATGATAAAATACAACAACTGAAGTGATAAGTACAAGAGAGAACACCTCTAACTAATGCTCCAATAACCTATACACTAGTCCCCAATGGCGGTGGCAACTCCTCCCTACCATGTGGACTCAAAAGAGGCCACCCCACCATGCTCAGAGGTAGTCACAAGGCCTAAGCAGAAATTACAAAGCAAGTGTAACATATGGCCAACACTCACATCAGACACGGAGCAAACATGGAATACAATGCATTAAAGCCAATATCACAACATGAAGATGCTCATACAATAACATGTCGGGTACTACTCATGACTACTAAGGTACAATGTGCTAGAGTGCAGACCGGATGGAATGTCATCATGTGTGCTCGAAGGGATGGAACCACACGAAATAAAGTACACCTCTCATACAGATGAGGAAAACTCAACCATGCCCAAATCAATGCCCTACAGATAGATAATTCAACGCCCTGCAGATGGATAGGCCTTCTCAAGTGCATCCTTAGCCTTTACAAGCGCTCAAGGCCATGCACCAGGACTCATTATCTTATAATTTTTTTACTCCATCTCATTTAACCAAATGAGGAACCAAAAACAAATATGAAATAATGAAAAACCCACTAAAAACCATCATTGAAACCATTTAACACAGCTAAACAAACATTGTTGTGAAATCATTCAAACAACTGATCTCATACACTCACAAGCAAATCAAATACATTCAAACATTCACCATTAACTTCATAAAAGAGACCAATCATATAATCAGTATTAACCTCATTAAATCATCCCACAAAATCACTTTTAAATCAGATCAAATCTACTAACTGGCAGTGACACAAAACACGGTTTCAACTGTTCAAACGCATGAGAAAGAGGCATAAAAATTCCATAAAAAAGAAAAAATTTCTCAGATCTAAAATCGGACAACAACCTAGTTCATATTTCAATTTTTCTAGATAGATTTCATCTTTAAATTTCAATTTTATGATCTGAAATAAGGTGTCCAAAAAAATGTCATTTTAAGCATGATTGGGCAAAAACATGAAAAATGAAAGTTCCCGGATTAAAAATCAGACAAAGACCCAGTTGAGATATGGACGTTTCTACATGGAATCCAACTTTAATTTTCAATTATAACATCTGATTTAAGAGTAGCATCAAAAAATGTGTTTTCACAAGTAGGCACAAATTTGACCAAAAATGAAAGTGCCCAGAATTAAAATCTACCAAAGACCCAGTTGAGATTTGTGAATTTTTATATGGAATCCACCTTTATTTTATTTTTTTAACAAGTGGATAACGAGCATCAAAGAAAAACATTTTTTAACAAGTTGGGCAAAAAGAGAAATGAAATGAAAGTGCCCAGAAATCTATTTTCCAGCAACCCATTTTAGATTATTGGCATGGACAAAATCTTCCATAAGAAAAACTATAGGGTGTCAATTTGAATCCAAAACAAGCATTATTCATCCCCAAAATATTCACAAAGAAGAACAAAGGAATAAATCTGCCATAAGGAAATGTAAAGCTTACCATTCCCAAGCTAAATCACATTCTACACCACTAGAAATTCAAGGGATTCAAGAACCACAGAAAAATACCTCATTGTTTCCCCAAATTTGAAATGAAAGATTGCTTTGAATAGAAGGCGTGGTTGGGTTCCAAAATAGGACAACAAGGAGGAAATGGCATGCTGAAATCAACAATTAGATGCCCACAAATTTCTTCTCAACAAAATCTCCACATTGCTCCCCAACTCTGTTGCCCAATTCATGGGTTTTTTCTTCTCCTTCAAAAATAGAAAATTTCTTCTTCTCCCAAAAGAATAACTCTCCCCCAAAACAAAATGAATATATATTTCAAAACAAAACCTAATTCCCTTTTAAAAACTCTCCCAACCAAAAATGAATTAAAGCATTTAATTAAATAAACTATTAAAACTCTTCAAAGAAATTAATTGAAATCACCAATATACAACATTCTCTATTACACATAAAATGATAATTTAAATCCAACATTAAATACACACAACCCCCCCCCCCAAGAAGATTTAAATAAAACTATGAGGGCTGACAAAATGGATTAATAAAATCATTTAAAAATTTCCAAATGAAATATATCATTCTCTCGAATGATCAATAAAAATCATTTAAAATAACATATTTAAAATCTCAAGGATATAACCATTCAAATCTCCCATCAATAAAACACTATAAAATGCCATATATGAAATCATAAAAAGATGTCAAAGAAACCACATCAAGACACCGAAAACCAATTAAATAAATATATCCTCATAAAAGATTAACGGAAACCAAGACAAAATACCTCAATGAGACATACCGGTAAACCACATACAACTGAAAGGTGCTCTGGATATACGGCTGAAAGGTGCTCCAGACATTACCATTAGGTAACCGAATGGTAAGACATCAACAAGGAAACACTGCACTAACATGGTACAGTGGGATAGGGTAGGGGGCATTTGGCATGCGACTACCTCCAATAACCACCATCGGGGAATATGAGTACGCTCAGGCCTGTAGATCCAGGCAAAGTTGATACTCAGTACCTGCATCACTCCAATTACACGTCAAAGTACATGTGCATATAACATATATCATATAGTCAAAGCAACGTCAATCATTAGGAAGAGGGTCATGATATTGTAAGCCTCTCGGATACAAGTGTTACGACATCATCCCTTTCCTGCCCATAATCATACAAAAGCAATGATAACAATATATAAACATATAAGCTTGTAATCCAAAATAATAACTAACCATGATATCATTTCCAATAATCATCAATGTCTAATCTCATTATGATAATATTTAACATTTAAAATATCAAATCAAAATCAAAATACTATCTTACCCAGGCTGGTGTTACAGGAGAGCAAGCCTTAGTTTATTGTATGTCATTCACTACACTTCTACATTTTGTTTATAATCAAGGGAGTTTTTAAGTTTGTTTTTGTATCTTGATGCAATAGAGGAAAGAGTATAATTTATGAACTTGTAGAACAAGAAAAGTTGAGATAAAGAGAGGTATCTATTTGGTATTTGAAAGATATATTGTTTTTAAGTTCATTTCTTGTTATCTTGTAATATAAAAAGGAAAGAGAAATATATTTAACACCTTGTTTAAAGAGGGAAACAAAGATAATGATAGAGATTTTAGCTTTGTAATTCTAGAGTTATTTTGTAAGGGAAAATTAAGTAAACATATTAATACATATTTTCTTTATTTCATTACTAGATTGGAGGTTATATGCTTTATATTAGTTTGGTTATGAAATATATATTCATGAATTAATCATATTCTTTAAAAGAGGTGTTGAATCCTCTCATTTTATGTTGAATGATGTTAACTTCATTCAATGAATTTACCTCTTAAAAAATAAATGAAACATGTTGCAATGCACTCTGCAACAACAAGAAAATAAATGTCCAACTCTGTGTTCCTTTACGATTTGTCTTTAAACTTTCAATACATCAAAATGATATTCATTGGTTTAATCATTGATTTAAACTCTGTATGTAAATATGTAAATATCCTTATATTTATATCTAATACTAATTGGTAAACATATGGTTAAGTAAATTGGAACGATACTAACAAGATACAGTTGCACGTTATGTACTTATCTCAAAACATATTATTTTAAAATACATTATTCTTCTTAAGGGAAATTTTTTAAAAGAGAAATATATATATATATATATTAAAAAAAATGTGATTTATAAATAAAATTTATTTTCTAAAAAAAAATAGATATTAAAAAAAATTAGAGAGTGGGTGTGGGGAGGCACTGCCACCCCCCACCTCCCATTTTGTCCAAGGGTGCAACCACCACTATTGAGCAAAATGCTTCTCACAATTATTATTTTTCTGATGTTGTGCAAAATATGCAGCCGGGCCATGATTGAACGAATTTAAAACTTAAAAATTTAGCCTAAAAAAAATATATATTAAAACAACAAACAACAAAATAAAATGAAATGAAATGAAATGAAAACTCTTTGTTGTGCTTTGATCTAACTAAAATATATATATATAGGAAAATAAAAGAAGAGAATACGAAAGGTCCTATATTAAATTTATTCTTGGAGATTGCTTTTACATATATTTGAATTCCTCATTAAATGTGAGAGGTTAACGTGACTTATCTTTGAAAGCTTTCAAACAACTCTTATCTATAGAGACAGAGAGATATATATTCTTTAAAAATAAATATGAGTTTTGCATCTTAAGGCAAGGCACTAGTGAATCGTGGCCATGGTGCATAGAGCAATTATGGGGTTGTTGGGTATCTAACTGTTCCCTGAAAAAATAAAAATAAAAATAAACAAATTTAAATTTTGAAAGAGGACATTCATGTTTAGACATGAGGGTTAGAGAAGAGTACTACCCTCTCCAATCAGTAAAATAAATAAATTTATTTATTTGTGGATGAATGAAACAAAATAATGCAGACATTGTGCTTGTATCAAAGAGCAAAAGAAAATTATGTGTACATTTACATTTGATTGTCCTCTATAAAATATAATATAATCTATAAAAAGAAAAATAGAAGGGATTTCACAGATCTCTGCTCACCCCACGATCTCCTTTATTTTTCTTTGGTAGTCATTCTTCTCTGGTCGCCGCCATCCAAGACACCTGCACCTTCAAACCCTAAAGAAGAAGAAAAGAAAAAGAAAACTAATTTGAAAGCAAGAATAAGGAATATTAGGGAGGAATATTAGGGCAACGTGAAGGAGTTGATGTAAATCATCAATTTTTTTTTAAACCTAAAACATGTTACATTTGGAAATTACCATTTAGACTCCACATCTCCCTCTCATAATTAAAAAAGAGAGCATAGATATAAACAAAGCCTTATTTAAACAATTGTCACGTAGTGGCTAGTACTTACCTTTATAGTATTTAGATTTAATAAAAATAAATGTAAGTTTTGTTAATAGAATAAAAGATAGTTACATGCATTTATATTAATATTAATAATTATTAATCTTTTCTTAGTTATATTATATAAAAGTCAAGTATCTTATATAAAAATAATTATATATTAAAATTTTAAATATTATAAAGATATTATAAATATCAAAAAAAATAAAAATAAAATTAAATGATAGTATAATATAATTAGAAGAAAAATTGATAATTATATAAATATAAAGTTTATCTAATAATTATGTTACAATAAGAATATGTATAATATGATATAAATTTATTATATTATATTAAATAATATTTATTGATTGGATAATATAAATTTAAATAATAATTTTTAAAATTATTTTATATAAAATAAAATATAATTAAAATGAAATGATTATGTAAAAAAATTATTTAAACATAAAATTTATATAATAATTAATATGTATATAATTTATGTTAGTATGTATATTATTAATGCATTACACATATTAATACGGAGATTTTTTTATTATATGTAAACAAATGCCTATTACGCTGATTCATATTTTTATTATTTTTTCACCTTCCTTCACCCCTCGTTTTCCTTGAAAACCTACTCTGCTTTGTATAGCATGTCGTGTGAAAAGATAATTTTTTTATTGGGGAAGAAAATTGTTTGAATTTTACTGCCGAGGATTGTGAAATTTGGAATGAAGGAGTCATTTTCAATTTCTTAGTACATAAATCTAGGATGCACTCAACAATGGGAAAAATAATAGTTCTATTTTCTTTAAAATAGGCAAAATAATAGTTCTATTTTCTTAAAAATAGGAAAAATAATAGTTCAGTTTTCTAAAAAATAGGCAAAACGATAGTTCATTTCACTTTTCCTCAAAATCCATCAATAACACACAAAACTTTTCAGCCATTCATATTCACAAAAAATATTTTTTCTAATTTACAAAGTTAAGTATTTTACAAGTTAACTTTGTAAAATTGAATCTATTTTTAAACAAAAATAATAATTGTTTTTGATTGGTTGAAAACCAACCTATTAATAACTAATTAACTAAGAAAAGCAAAAATCAGTGCAATAATATTACCTAACAGAATTGTGTCTACTACAGTGTTGATATTATAAAAACTTAATAGTAATCTTGAAATTTGTTAGATGGTGACATGTAATATTATAAACAAATTGCTGGAATAATGTGTTAGAAAATCTATTGATAGACCTAATTAAGGATACTTATAAGCATGATATAATGATTTTTCTCCAAATGAGAACAATGGCATGGGTACATTAGGTCACATCATCATTTGTAGCATGCTCATCTAAGATTGTATCAAAAAATAAATTTATGTTTTTATGCAAGTCCGTATTGATCTTTGATATTTAGAAAAGTGGAGAGCGTCAATGAGAGATGGAATATTTTATGATTTTGTAAAGGCATGAAATATTTTATGATTTCGTAATTTGTTATGAACCTTTTTTTATATGCATTTATAATTTTTGTGAAAATTTAAAAAGATAAGACTCAAATGAATGTGAAATCTATTAGAATTTTAAAGGTTTATAATATTAGAAACCATACAAAACTTAAGATAGGATTTCTAATATACAATCAATTTCTTTCTTTCTGATGTTCACTTATGCATCCATATTTCATTACAGTCATCTTTGTATGACCTAGGTCAAGATAACTTGTGTGTGCTCAATCATAAAATGATTTCATTACCCTAAACAAAATCTAAGACCACCGATCACCTAGATCATTGTTAAATTTTTGCCAATATCACAGTTCAAGACATCATGGTGATGAAGACCTGAGTTTGACCAAGAGTCACTGCTTGTTGGTTAAACAAAGGATGCCAACTGGAATCACTTCTATACCTTTTAGACAACTTCAAAAAAATTACTCATTCAAACCTTGAAGAAATCAAAGAGAAGCAATGAAAAAGGAAGTACACTAAAAAAACTTAAGATAGATTTCTAAAATTAAGCCAACGAAGACTACTATATTTGCATAATATTGAATAGAGTGTAACATAATTTCAGAATCAGAGTTACCTTTGCATACATAAAGTAAACCTATCTATCTAATGTGCACAAGCATTCATTTAATTTTATAGGAATCAAGTTCTCTTGGTATAAGATCACATAATCATATGTATTATTTTTCCCACCATTGTTGCATTAAACCTCATAAAATAGAAGATGAGTTCAATTGCAAAGCAGGTAGAAACCCAAATGAGAACAGTGAGAAAAGGAGGGAACAGTAAAATAGTGCCACAAATTACAAAGAATTCATTCTTGGCTTATGATAGATCACAAAGTGTGTCCCAAAACATTGATTAAGCGAACATACTTTCAAACCTCATTGACCCACTTTGATCACTACTAAATGGTAGTACAATTTCTTGCTTTCTAGAAGAAATAATTTATGATAAATGTAGACAATAATTTGAGAAGGACCGCTGATGAAAGAAAATTACAGAACAATGATACTATAAATCACAAGGAATTCTCAACTGATAATGACAATTTGATTCCTCATGATAATATTGCCTTATTTTTATTGGCAAAAATTTATTGTTGAATGCTGAACTATTTGATGTTTAAGAATAGTTTTTGAAAGGTAATGATTTTCATGGAATCAAGATTCAAGGAGATAAACCTCATTTCAGCCTAAGGGAGTTGATGATAGGCAAGAAGTGGAATTGCTTATAGAAGGTAAATCAAGAAATATCAAACAAAAATGTCGGTGCCTCTTGAGGCAAAAGAAAATTGTCAATTATATTGGCTTTATAGGAAGAGACCACCCATCCTATTCTTATAGTAATCAAAACTATTTTTTTTAAAGAACGAGTAGTAAAAATAGCACTTCCAATCAACCCCATTTCAGCCTAGGGGAGTTGATGACAAGAAAGAAGTGAAATTTCTTATAGAAGGTAAATCAAGAAATATCAAACAAAAATTGAGTTGGTGCCTCTTGATGCAAAAGAACATTGTCAATTATATTGGCTTTATAGGAAGAGACCTCCCATCCTAACTGCACTACAATTAGCACTTCCAATCAAACACACAATACCAGAAGACCACAAAGTGAGCTTATTTTGATAGTAGTTTTGTCGATAAGGCATTAGTTTTCTGATAAGCCTTTTTTTAGTTATTGACAAGTCAAGAGATTTGCGAATCGAATCGAGGCAGTGTTTCAAAAACATGATGTTCTTTTGATGATAGTTGTGTCGATAAGGTGCTAATTGAATCTTTTGGGAATTGAGGAAGTGCTTCTAAAAGATGAGGTTCTTGCAATGAGATTTTTGTTGATAAGGCAAGGCATTAGTTGTAGCTCTTTTTGAAACGAATTAGGTCTTGTTATCGACACATCGAAAGAATTAATTCCTAAATTAATGAATTGATTGTGCCATAATATTGTAACCTTAAAAGTAGCTCTAATTTTAACCCTAACCCTGATCCTAGCCCTAACCCTACACCTGACTATAATTCAAACCCTAACTGTATGCTTGACTATAATTGAAACCCTAAATGAACTCTAACCCTATCTCTAATTTGAACCATAACCCTAACTATAACTTTAATTCTTAACCTAATTATAATAGTAACCCACCTTAATTTTAACCCTAATTCTAATAGGAATCCTAATCCTAACTCTTACCCTAACCCTAATTCTAATCATAACTTTGATTGTACTCTGAATATAACCTTAATTTTAAGTCTAACAATAATCTTAATTCTAACCGTTACCTTAATCCTAATTCTAACTATGATTTTAACCCTAACCCTAACCATAACTCTAGCCCTAACCCTAACCCTAACCCTAACTATAATTCTAATGCTTACCTTGACTCTATTTCTTACCCTAATTCTAATAATAACCTAATTAAAAGAATTTTGAACATTTTGAAATCTATATATATTTTTTGATGCTTTTTTTTAACTCATGCTTTTAATTTTAAAAAATAATTCTAACTATGATTTAACCCTAACATTATGTTTTCTTTTCTAAGTTTATTAATGTTTTCTACCACTTACTTGACTAATATAATAGTTAAAAAAAAAATAGTTTACATTCCCATTTTTTATTTAAGAAAAAAGGATGCCCATTTTAACTTGTCCCTTCTAACCATTGTATACATTAATTGTTTATTCTATTTGTGTTACTTATGAATAGATATTATTTGACTTGTTATATTTTTATATAGTTCTCTATATAATATAATATTTTTATTTATAATAATATATCATCTTATTATGATATTTTGTTATAAAAATATTTATTAATTTAGAATATTTTAAAATATAAATATAAAAGATCTTTTTAGAATTTTCATCTTCAAATATTGATAGAAATCAATTTAGGTTAAGATAGTGGAAATCATCTCATCATAAACATAAAGTTCATTCTAAGTCACTTGGTGATTTTATTGTACCAACTACAATCTACTAAAAATGGTTAGAATTGTGATTATATTTTTTATTAAAAAATGCATTGTTAAAACCATTTTCCTATTGGTGGTTGTCACTCAACGTTACCTTAAAACTAAATTTGTAGCTATTAATTTTTATGATATTTTTACTTTTCAAATTTGTTGTTTCAAATAACTAAATTAATTTACATGTTTGTTTTGGGAATCTATATAATTTCATTTTTATTTATTCTTATGAAAACTTCAAATATTAGTTTTGAAAATTTTATAAAAGCATTTGTTAATGATCATTCTTGAATTTTTTTAAAAAAATCTTCAAAAATTAACTCTTATCAAATGTAAATTAAATTTATAGTATTCTGAACATAGAAATATCCTATGCTATATTTAAATAAATTTACATACTACTGTAGGAATCTATTGCTTAACCCAATAAAATTCAATAAAAAATGAATCATAATGAGTTCTTTTTGTATATTGTATTTTTTCCAACTATACTTAAACTGTAAAATAATTTTAACTTTGTTATTAAAGTTAAAAACAAACTCTATTAACAGCAAGAAAAATTATTTAAATCCATTTAATGAGAAATATTTACTCATATACAAAAATGTTAAAATACTAAACTAAGAAAAACTTTTTTTTAACAATTACCACTAACTTTACAACTGTGCATATATATCACCCATATGCGCTAAATAGCACAACTCCAAGGCTTTTATCTTGAAATATACATGGTAATCATATTTAACATCATCATATATCACCAACTAGCAAATAATTTACATCTTATAAACTGCTAAGGTCATCCTCCTACCTGTAATTCAATTCATATGCAAACCTTAGTGAAAATTATCATGTTAGCATATTAATAGAGATTAAAATTATCTAACAATAAGATTAGCCTGTTAATAGTAGAGGCATAAATCCCTTGGTTCTCTGTTGCATTTAGAGTCATAGATAGATAATTAAGCCAAAATCCAAAAAAAATTGTGCCATTTGTTGTTGATGAGGTGACCACCAATGTTGCTGCTCTGTTTACTCACACCCAGAGTCAAGCACTCTGCATGATCAATGTAGTAGTCTACCAACTCTTCCTTCTTCATAAGAAACCTGCAAATTTTCTATCAATTTTAAGATTCCAAATATGTTGAAAATACAAATGGGCAGATTTTTTTACAAGAAAAAACCTGTGAATCAAGGAGGGCCTTCTCTATCCAAGTATGAGCACTGAAATGTGGAGCTTGTTTTCCTGGTTGACAATGGTAGCAACCTTTTCACCCACCTAACAAAATAGAAAACCATTCATCCTACAGTGGCCTTTAATGGGGTTTGCAACCACCCAAAAAAAAAACTAAATTTTGCATCTCTCAAATAAAATAATACCTTTGAAAATCACAATGCAATATTGAAATGAGTCAGACATTGTAGCCAACATATCAATTATTTATATGAAAATTAATTTCTCACATAAACAACTGACACATTAACCATAACCTACTGATGACTAAATAACTCCATTTAAAATATAAAATAAATAAATTTGTATTCTAAAAATTCCTTAAAACCCACTGAGAGAAACACTCAATAATGCCTGTAAAAAGAAGTATTAAGCATTATCCTTTGAGAGGCCAAACTTCAGAAGCTTTTGCATTAAAATAGTGTTTCTTAAAAGTACTCCTATCTATTATGACAGAGAATATCATTCAAGACTACAGCAAAAGAATTTGATCCTACAATTTCTTGATTTCAATCCAAGCAATTTAACTGATTCAGCTATACATACATATGTAAAATTGTAAATACCAGCAAAACTCTTTTTGGGTGGGGATTCAAAACTATAACATATCAGTAAGACAAGATTTCCCTGGACATGAACAAAGCATAAGAAGTTTTGAAAAGAACAAAAAATAGAGTAATGAAATAGAGAATACTCCACCTCCGGCCTAGCTGCCTTGCAGAGAAATCTAAGATAGTGCTCAATCGATCTAATCATTATAATTACTCTTTTATGAACAAGAGCTGGTGTGGAATTTTTGATATTTTGTTGCTTTATTAAAAAAAAAAGGTAAAATATACTTAAAGGTCTGGTAGGTAAATTAACTAAATTTTGAATCTTAACTATCTTGATGGTAAGATCCCTAATTTACTATTGTGACATATCTCAATGGGTGCCCGGAGTGCAAAAGCAACTATTTTTCATTGGTTGATAGCTAAATCTAGGAAAGAACATGGCATAGATCTCTACTTTGATTAATATTCACTTAAAATGGAGCTAAATAGGCTAGACAAAAACTTGTTCACTTCCTATCAAATGGCTATACTTCCATTGCTATGTGCAGTAGAGATTAGAAGCAGGATGCCCACCCAAATGGGTTACTAACAGAAATGCCAAATCCTGTATGTCTCGTAATATCGTTATCCTGGAAACAAAATGCCCATTTTCTAAGGAGCACTACTTTAAGCAATTTAAACGGGATCGCATACCTTCCCGCAAACATAAAAGAGAAGATATATGCCTTCAACTCTCAGTAGCACAAAGACAGTGAATCTGCAGAGCATAAATGAAAAAACTAAACCTAATGAATCTGTGATTTAATAGCCCTAAAATAAAAAGGGAGGTAAAAGGTCTTATGAAGAATGTGGTTCATAAGCCCTCCTAAAACATCCATTCATGCAAACCAAATAAACTTAAATCCAAACGTGTTGCATGATAGATCAATCAGAGTAAAAAAAACTTAGGAATGACAAAGTGGGTGTTGGGCAGAGCGAGAGAGACTACTTAGCGAGAATAGCTCAAATTGAATGCCGAAGAAGTGGGTGATAATGGCCCTTCCCAAACCATAACTACCCAAAAAAAATATAGAAGAATAGCCCCTTAATCTTGCCTGTTGGGAGGACCTAAAAATTTAAAAGTGCATGGAATCAGCCAGCACTTCCGAAAGTTGTAGAGTATTCAATCCTCTAAAATTGTAGAAGAGAGGCTACTGGTAATTTGACCTAGGGAGATTGGCTCAAACACCCCATCCATGAATTTCAATATAATGGCGACAACAATAAAAAAATTAGAAGTAGTTAAAATCTCTTGTTTGAAGCAGTTATAATTAAACCTATTGGTAAATCTCTTGGAAAATTCATTCTTGCCACTATTAAGGCACTACAGTAATGGAAGTGCATTAATTGCCCTCATCGGTTGAAATTTCCCTACCAATTAGATGGAAGAGAAATAAATTTTCAAAAATGTTTTGTTATAAAATTAGCATCTATACATTGACAATAGCTAAATATTTTTTAAATAGAAAAACTAATTAAGTTCTCAATGGTTAGAAAATGAATTATTAATAACTAGTTAAGAACAGGTCATGCCTATAGTTTCATAGCAGAAACTAAAAAGAGGAGGAATCAATTCATATTCCTTAAGAGGGTAATACATTAATTTAGAATAAAGTGGAAGGGTTAAGAATTTTTAGTCTAGGAAAAAGAGATTTTTGGAATTACTACTTAAAAGTTTATAAAATAAATATATATTGATTTTTTATATAAAGTATTATTTATTTATATAATTACTATAGGATGGAAAACAAATAATTTAATAAATAATATTTTCATATGAATAAGTATTATCTATTTATATATATTCAAAAAATATAAATATATAGAAGATAGGTAAATAATTGGATGTAAAACTTTAGAATATATGCTTTAAATTAATATTGTAAGTTGGAGTATCAATAGTGATGTCAATTATAGAATTTAAATGTAATTGGTTATAATGATCGTTATCATTGAAATTAACCATCGAGTGATTAGGGTTAAAAATATAATAACGTAAAGATCAATTTTATAACAGGATTTAATTAGTTAAGGTTATCAAAAAATTCTATATTAGATAGTACCTTTTATGGCATTTGTACATCCCCCTTCAGTGCATATAGTATACTACCATGCATGTGCATCACTGGCATTGTTTGTGTTTTTATAATGTTGTTTGAAAAAAAATTGTTGGGTTTTCTTTTTTCCAATGAAATTTTTTGGGCGTGAAAATAACTTAGTTTCTCCTTTGTAAGTGACTTGGATGAGATGCTTATCATCCTTCCCTTGGATGATGGTAAAAGGCCATAATTTCAGGTTGTCCTACACACAAGAATTAGAGAAGCATCTTCCAATGAGTCGCTTGGCATCAAAGACAGTGTTAACATGATTGTTTGAAATCTAGTGCTTGGTAGTATCGCCAACAAGTCTCTGAAATGAAGTAAAAGTGACCATAGAAGGAGTGGTTCTATTTCCTTGCTCATTAACAATAATCTCAGACATGTTATGCGGTGCCTTCCATACTCCAACACAATAGTAGCTTGTTCCCAAATCTATGCCAATTGCCTTCTCTTGCTCCTTCCCCTTCCCTTTTCCCTCCTCCTTTCCCTCCATGCTCAGTGAGCTACCTTCTCGATCTATGGTTTGAATCTAGAGAAAAAATTGAAAGTATTGATATGTACTATATTATTATATATTAATCTATATACTATTATAATATAATATATGTTATATTATATAATATCATATTATAATATAATTTATATAATTATATATAATATATTATATATTATATATATTATAATATCTATAATATATATATATTGTATGTTAGTTTGTGTCATCCCTTATACTAAGGGAGGGGCAAACCCGACCAATTTTAAAAAAAATCAAAAACTAAACGGATATCCATTACGAAATGGATATTTGTTTGATGTGTGTTAAACAAAAAAAGGTTGAGAGTCATTTTATATATTATATTATATCATTTATAATATATTATTTATATAATATTATTATATAATATAATATTATTATTAATATATAATATTATTATATTAATATATAATATTATTATATATATTATTATATCAATATATATAATATAATATAATATTAATTATATTATAATAATATATATATATAATAATATAATATTATATATAATAATATAATATTATATATAATAATATAATTTTATATAATAATATAATAATATAATATTATATATAATAATATAATATTATATTATTATATAATATTATAATATTATATTATATTGTTTTTGATGAGGAAAAGCAGGTTTTGATGGGACTTGAAACCCATTACAGACTAGTTTTGATGGGACTAGAAACCCTATCCAAGTGAAACATGTTGCACCAAAGATAATTCAAATACCATTAGCATCCCATCAGCAGCAACACTAAGAATAAAACTAGAAAGAATATGTTGCACAAAGGTTTTACAGGGACCTTGACCCCACAAAAAAACTAAAACTAAAGATAATCCAAATACCATTAGCATCCCATCAGCAGCAACACTAAGAATAAAACTAGAAAGCATATGTTGCACAAAGGTTTTACATGGACCTTAAACCCAAAGGTTTTTGAAGGGACCTTAAACCCTTAACCAGGTTTTTTAGGGACCTTGACCCCATAACAGGTTTTGAAGGGACCATGAACCCTTTACAATCAAGTTTTGGCAAGGACCTCAAACCCAAATAAAAGAGGAAGCAAAGAATATCCCCAATCTTTAACTAGTACCAAAAGCCCTGCAACATCAACTCATACTCCACCTCAACAGGAGAGAGCTCCCCTCTATAGGAGAGGAAAAAGTGAGATCCAACACTTCTAGAGACACCACTCTTTTGCACACACCAGCTCCACCTCAATAGGAGCCAACAACAGAGTAGAGCACTTTCCACCATCACTAAAACAACTAGATCCACCTCAATAGGAGAGGGCTCCGCCTCAATGGAAGCAATCTTCACCTCAGTTGAAGAAAACACCTGTAGAAACCAGTAGAAAGCCACCACTCTCAAAGCATAGGAAAATAATTCATCCTTTGACTGCACGAGAGATTGAGACTAGAAAAAGAACAACCAGGAAACCTCAACCACAAGCCACCACCACTGAGCATACCAAAAGGTCAAGAAAACTAGCTCAGACCATGAACAAGGAAAAGAAAAGCCCCCTTTGAGAAACATAAGCTTGAAAGCACTAAAGGGGAACCAGTCAACAATAAAAACCTGGGACGTAAAATATATCATTGAAAATAGCCCAGACAAGAGGACAAACATGGAGACCACCCAAATTCCAAAGGAACTACCTCTGCCCTCTAGACGAACACTTCCAACAAAAGAAAGAGCTCTAGAGAGAAAAATACCACCCCCCAAACATAAAAGACACTCCCTAAACTGGTCAAGCCCATAAGAGAGACAAAAGGCCACAGAGCCCCACAAACTGCAATAGGAGAAATAAATCCCTTGCAAACTGCAACCAAGAGCACCATGAAATTCCAATAGAAGGGGAACCAAAAGGCCTGACCCCCTACTACCACCACAAGCTCGCTCCAAACCCCATTTGAAGAGAGCACAAGAGAACACTGCAGGAGACTCTAGGGACCAGGAAACGTCAATAACTGCAGCCATAAGAAACCCACAACCCCAACACCAAAAAGGCTATAGGACCAAGCAAAGCACGAGCAAGAATCCAATAGGGTTGTTAGAATCGAAGCCCCCAAAAATAACAAAAAAAAGAAAACCAGGAGCTCTGCTCCAACTCCCACCCATACAAACCACACACTCTGCACCCCAAGTCGCACCCAAAGCATAGAGAATCGAAGGAATGCAGCAACCCAAGGCCACCATGCCACTGTCATCATCACCTCCATCCTTTGAATTGCTATCCTCTACAACAAAAGACCCCGTGTTCAAACCCCCAAGCCCTCACCTATTCCTGCCTCCACTCGTCTTCATCGTCATATAATATTATATTGTTATATAATATTATTATATATATTATAATATCATATTCTATAATAATAATAAAATATTATACATATTATATTATATTATATATATATATTATACTATTATATATATATATAATATATATTATTATATTATATAATATCATATTATATTATATTATATATTATATATTATTATATATATTATATTACAATATATTATAATATATTGTATTATAATATAATATATATATATATTTATCGGTGATAATAGTTAAGTTTATTAAAGATAAAGCAAAGTTACAAAAATACAGATTTAACATCATCCAGTAACTACCAAAAAAGGCTGATAAACCAACACAGTATCCAAAGTAGCCAAAAAACCCCTATCATATCTGCCTGATATCTACCCTACCAACCTTTACCCATGCCCCAAACTGTTTACAATTTCAATACAAAATAGGGCTTAACCCCAAAAAAAAAATCACAAGCTAAGTAAGTACAGTAAACTAAATGAAATTTATGCTTGTGTTACTCAAAATCCTTCGATGAGCTGCCTAACTCCAAAGGAACTATCTCCATTATCAGCTTTAGCTTCTTCCTCAGACACTGACCCTTCTTTTCATGCATCTCCACTCTGGCGACGTCTTTGAGATTCTCTATGACCTCCTCGATCTTCATTAACTCAATGTATATTTTAAGTGCTTTCCACCTGCATTCCACTCCTTCTCACCACAGGTTTTAGGTGCATCCTTCTAGCCACCTGATAAAAAGACAGTTTAAATTCGTGAGCTCTGGGCCCCCACCTTCCATGCCTTCATCCTTAACGAATCCCACTCTTGGTACAACCCGCTCCAGGATGCTTTCCATATCTTCTAAAACATATTTATGAACCAATTTTTTCATTACTTTCCTCACCACATCCACCGACTCTCCTAAGTCTAATCCCCAAGCCATGATCAACGAGTAAATATCCATATTGGTTCTATATCTATGCTTCAAATCTTCAAAACCATTACCCAAAATAATTTGCACAGCTTGTGCCAAACATCCTTGAAGAGAAATAAACCTCTCAACCTCTTCACAGACGCTTTGCCATCAAAAGGGTTCAATTTCCTCCTTGATTTAAAAGTGAAACTAGCCTCCATTTCTTCTTTGGTTCTTTGGCTTCCAACCTACCTCACACCTCCAACCGGATACAATCCTTACAACCGCACACCAAGAAGCATCGAAGGCGATGAGATGTGTATCTTTAATACACCTCATTTTACCATCCATCACCATTATTGTCAAATGTACGTCCAGTGCCAACAAAACAACCTTCATCAATGCTTCACTTCCTTCGGGAATTTCCATGCCACCTTACTTGCTAAATTTTCATTCCTTCTTACATTAAATGCATCGGCCAAAATCCTCCAAAATAATGCCTCTAAAGTCTTTGAATCTAAAATCATCCACCTTTGCAAAAGATAGAACCCATTTTGAGAGGGTATCTACTTCCACATTCCCAGTTCTCCTAGTATGACTTAACCTTAAAGTCCTCAAAAGGGGCTAATTCTTCAATGATTTTCCTAATCACTCCCTACAAATGCCAAGCATCAATTCCTCCATTTATAATTTCTTGAATTATTACCAAGGAATCACCCTCCAAATGAATCCTTGTTACCCCTAACTTTTTGGCTATCTTAATTCCCATTAAGGTTGTTGTTGCTTCCACTACATTGTTAGTTCCTTCCTTCAATCTCCTTGCTCCTATGGCTAGCACATTCCCATTCCAATCGCGAACAATACTACCAGCCCCTGATGGACCCAAGTTTCCTTTTGATGGTCCATCAACATTTACCTTCTGCCAACCTTCCTGTGGTTTCTCCCATTTATCCACCTCTAAATACGATTGAGTCGGATTAACCCAACCAAGCCCCTTAACGGGCGTATTATAATATAATATATTGTTATAATACAATATATTATATTATATTGTAATATAATATTATTATATATAAATGATTTTTTAATAATATAAAAACCTTCTTATTAATCGGTCTATGCTATCCCTTATACTAAGGGATGGAGCGGATCCGACCAAATTTTAAAAAAAATAACTTAAAACTAAATAGATATCCTGAAATGGATATCCAATTCCTGTGTTTTAAATCAAAAAAAGAAAAATTCAAGAGTCATTTTGACTTGCCTTATTCTCCATTGCATGCTTTGGAGCAACCAAAGAACTTGGATATTCATTTTCCAATGACTTTTTTGACAAAATCACCCACTAATCAAAGGTATGTATGATTTTTAATGTTTTTTTCAAATTTTTTTAGTTTTGCATTATTTTTTAAGAATTTTAATCAAAAATAAGTTTTTTAATATGCATAATAGTTTGCATTAAAATAATTGTTAATTTTTTAAAATTTTCAACATCAAATAGGTTTAACAATGGCCGAGAATCCCAACCATGGTCCAGATGAAAACCTTGCCTAGCCAAATCCTCCTCCACCACCAATTTCTCCATTACAAAACATACCCACTATCCATGAATCTATCCATAGGAATTTAAATCAATTGAGAAACATATGTTGGATATACAAGACACTCCCTCACCTCTTTGATATGATAACCACATTAGAAACAATAATTCCCAATGTTGAAACTCTCACAAACCAACATATTAGGTTTGTAAAATGGTGAGAGTCCCAAAGGAAACATTGTGCAAATGGTTTATCATATGATGAAGTGAGAGAACTTGACATTACGAAATCCAATTAGCACAACTATTTATCAATCCCAAAACTGGACAACTCATAGATGTGCACAAGTCTAGATATTCAATTAAATGGTGCATACATTGAGGTATCCTAGATAATTTCTGGAAACAGTGGTGGATGGTTTTTGATAAACCACCCAACAACAATCTTGATGTCCCACAATATTTTCTACGAAAACTATATGTTGAGTTTGTCCTAGGTAAGCATGTCAACTACTTTGATATGTGAGATTTCCAAGGTGTGGGTAGAGAAACGCCTCAAGATAGACCTAGGGCACATCGAGTAACCCCACTTCTTCCTACTCCACCTATTGCTTCCCCAACTCTAATACCTTACCTAGAGATTGTTTCAGATGTAGGTAGTCAAATTATTTTTTCCATACATGCATTAAGTGACCATTTGATCACATAGAGCTCACATGTTGCACAACTGCATGATGGTGCATCCCATCATGATAGTGATGCACCTATTGCATCAGTTGTTACTGGTAAACCCTCCTCTTCAAAACATATTTGTGTGTCTTGGATAACTCCATTATGTGCCACAATATATGTTTGGGTCCTCTTCGACATTCCATTGAGGCTTCAATGGACACATCTAACAATGAGGTCCATGATATGTCAAATGTAGAAGATGAGAGAGCACGAAGTGGAGAATTTCTAGGAGAGACATCAGGTGGAAGAGATGATGTGGAGGAAATGATAAGAAAAAGTAATTTGATAGTGCATTTTATCTTTTCTCTCATATTTAATAAGAGATATTAGTACTAATTGTAATGTCACAGAATTGCACCTAGGGGCAATTCCACATTTTTGCACTTTTGCCTAGCATTTATGACACCTTAAGAGCATTAATGACAAAAATCCCATGAGTCAAAATCTCACAATTTTGACTCCATGTGGACTAGTGGTAAAGCAACAGAATCCTAGCAACACATTTCCCAAAAATATAGGCCTTAGACACCTACATAGCACACAGACATCTCTGTAGTGTGCTAGCATCTTGGCAATTTTTTGAGTTTGAAATGGGGAATCTTGAATCCTGACTCTCTTGACACATGTCCTAGCAGTCAAAATTTGGATGTATGGGCTCATTTCCACCCTTTCATGCATTAAAACCACTCATTTTCTCTCATTTTGGGTTTCAATTCATTCAATCAAGCTCTCTACACACTTTTCACTCTTGAGTTCTCTTCACTCTTGATAGTAGCACTCCCACAAGCAAAGCCATGTCAGACTGAGGTCCTTCCAATAACTACAACTCTCAATCAAGCACTCAACGGTGCATTTGTGCACTCCGAAGAGGGTCTAGGCCCATGGGTAATGCTCTCTCTCTCTCTCTTACTTTCCTTTCCTACTTGTTTATTTGCTACTTTGTGGTGTGGGTTCTACTCCTGAAGCGAGTTTTCCTTTCACCACACACTTTGTTTACACTCCTTTCAAACTTGGTTATCTGTGGAGGTGGGAACACCAAAACAGGGGTCTGACTGAGGTAGACCCCTATATAGCCCCAACCTTTCCCCTTGTTCTTCTATGTGTAGGTTGTGAAGCGGAGCTTGGAGTGAAGACTTGAACATCCGGTTGAAGGTAAGTTTTCCCCAAGTTCTCCTTGTACTTTGCTTGAGTTCTTGTCTTTTGTTTGACTGTTTAGTTCACTATACCTTAGACCTAAGTCTAGAAGTGAAACTTGGTTATTTCCTCTTAAGCTCTTGAGCTTTCTATTGCTTAGGATGCCAGTGCACCCTTTGGATGACAATGCGAGCTGTGTTGAGGTCCTGAATCTACTTTGACGTCCTTTGGCTGAGAGCTCCTCTGTCAGAAGCAGAAATTTAGAAGTTTCACTCTCTCAGTATTTTAAATAATTTTTTGTTAGTGTGTACCTATTTCCTTCACAATCCTTCCACGCTTAGGTGGATAAGGGAAATTCATTCCCTGGTCATCTCTTGAGAATGAAGAGACCCATGTGCAGCAAATTCCTCTTGTCTCACATTTTGGTGAACTCAAAGTGAAGGATGGCGAATCTATTTTTACAGTGTTTTCATGTTTACAATAATACCTTCTCTAAGGAATATTTTGATATGTTGGATGACACTCTAGATGACTTCTTAGAAGTGCCCTCCCCTATCTATAAATCTCCCAAGCAAGCTTCATCTCTGCCAGCTGAGGAGTTAGTAAATATAATTGTGGTCTTTGTGGCTCCTCTGAGCCCTAAGAAACCTATCATTTACGTGACCCCAACTGAATCATCTTCTAGGGAGGATCATTTTGTCTATTATATTTCAAGTCGTTGTGATTCATCAGGCTTATATTTGAGGTTCATGAAATCTATGGACTCCCCTTCCTATAATGTTGTTGGGAATACATATAATACAAGAAGAAACAAATAGAACTTGGATCAACAACCTTCCATTCCTACATATCAACCTACTCAAGTTCCTACTTCTTTACCACCATCTCAACCAATCCTTCCTTCAACACCTAAACCTGTGATCAAAGCACTAGGTGATTATGATCTTGTTGAGCAACTTCATGTTACTTCAGCCAAGATATCACTTTGGGATTTGCTTCAAACTGCTTTGATTTATTAGCAGATGCTTCAAGAAGCTTTGCAAAAGATCCTCTTTCCTTCCTACAAAGGAGGTTAATGTTTGTGAACCTAGTGAAGAAGGTGAGAGTGCTCCCATAGAGACATTCAACATTCATTGGTGGAATGAAACACTCTATGTAGAGCCGACACCTCCTAAAGTTTTTCAAAATCGCTATTGTTTTGGATATGAACTAGCTTCTCAGTATGGCTATGGGAAGAAATTCCTAGGGTGTATCGAGCAAGGAATTCAAGTCCCTATCCAATTTAAGCCAAGAAAGCGCTATCTAGGTTTGGGGTGCTCTATCAAACAATCTAAGTAGAAACCTTGGTGCCATGTTAATATGATTTCAACCGAACCCTTGAGTTTGGTCCTGTGGTACAAGTGAATTCTAACCTAGGAATGCAAAACAACAATGGAAATGCAAGGTAGAAGACAAAAGAAACACTCAAGATTGGCCTAGTTGAATCTAAACAAAAATATAAGAAATTAGAACCTTTTACCTTCTTTAGATTGATAAATTGGTTGGCCCTTTTGGTTGCTTAATTTGTGTGCTCCTTGGTGGAAAAAATAGCTTGAAACCTAGTGCAAAATGTATCTAAGATGATGATGAATGCAATGGAGATTGTGGGTATTGTGAAAAATGCAAGATGAGAGCTCAAAGATGTTGCAACAATGGAGGATGCTAAGTGTATGCTTGATAAGGGTGAATTATTGATTGCTAGAATGGATGAATGATAAATGGGGGAAATTCCATGATTGTTAGGGGAAGCGCCTCTAAACAATGGAGAGCTAGGATCAAGCTAAGATTGATGTAGAAGCATCCTTGGTTCTTGGAAATCTTGCATCAACCAAAAAATATTTTTCTTTCAATTTTTGCTCTTATTTTGTTCTTGGTCAATTCATGTTCGTGGATACTTCATATTTTCTCACCAGACCCTATGGATCTATGTTTACATCGTGGACATGTTCATTTTCCTTATTCCAATATTTGAGCGTGATTGGATCTTTTTCCGGCAAGTTATTGCTTTCAGATTTAGTGGCAGTTTCTTGAACCGGCACCAAAATAATTTTTCAAACCTAACGGTTAATTTGATCATTTGTGGATTGTCCCCGTAGCTTGCAGATCTTGACGGTGTTATTTTAAATTTTCCATGGAGTGTCCCCGACCTTGATTATAGGTCCACACTTCATCCTATGCATCCACCAAGGATTAATTCAAATTTGAGGCCGACCTATTCATGCATACATTACATAATTTTTGGCCAACATAGATGATTCTACTTCCCTGGATGTGGTATAAATCATTGTAATAGATCATTAGGAAGGATCATTGAGAAAGATAGGTTTGAAATGTTAGAATTCAGCTCACATTAAGGAGCATATATGAATGTTGTATTTATGAACTTGTTATATCAGGCCTGTGAGCCAAATCTATAAGCTTGGATGTTGCCGACCGAATTTAATTGAGATTTGTGTCAATGAGCATGTTTTAATCTACATTTTCCTCCATATTTTGTTTCTTTTGTTGTGTTACTCTTGTTACATGGTTTGGATTGTTCTCTTTGAGGACCCTCCCACCGTGGTTGCACCAAAGATGGACAAGATCAAGGGCTAGGGTGAGTTGAGAACTCACAAGCCCTCACATCTTGACATGTGGAAAGTGAGATGGAAAGGGGGAGATGATGCGGATATGACATGGAGGTACTATATAGTACCTTGGGATTTGGACAAGATATCCTCATAAAGGAGGTCCTTGTCCACATGTGGGTGAGAGGACATGTGAGGAATTAAAAATTCCTCAAAAATCCTCATGGGGATGGGAGAAGGAATTTTAAATTCCTACTAATGCATTAAGGAAATAAATGTGAATTAAAAATTCACATAGGGAAGGGGTTTCCTTCTCGAAATAGAGAAAGCATTTAATGTAGTTGACTTAGGACACATGTCATAAATGACATGGGGATTAGGTTGACCTAATTAAGTGATTAAGGTTGTGCAAATGCATGATTAGACGAATTAATGATAGATTAAAGATAAGTGGGGAATTATGGAGGATGTGACCCTAATGATGATTAGGGATGTGCACATCCTAATCATAGATTAATTAAATTAATCTAGATTAGAGAGAATATGGAGGATGTGACATGAGGAGAGAGAAAAAGGGATGAATTAAAAATAGATTTAATTCATAAAGGTTAAAGTGACTAAATTACATAAATTGGGGTATTTATTTAATTTAGAGAGGAAAGGGGGGTAAGGTATTTAATTGATTTATTAAATACCTTAGAAGACATTAGAATAAGAGAAATATTAATCAAAAAATAAATTATTTAATTAATATAGATGAGAGATGTAGGATGGAGGAATGCACGGGGTGAATTTGACCACATGGGGGTGGTCAAATTTAGGTGTCTACATTTTGCCCCTCTTTAATACTGTTAGAATAATAGTGTTTCAAAGAAAAATAAAACAGAGACAACTCGATAGAAGGAAAGAATGTTAGACAATGCCCCAATGTTGCAAGGAATTGGATAGGATGGAAGAATGGAGGAAAATGGTAGGGTATTCCCCCTCGAGAGGGGGAGATGGGGAAGAAAAGGGGCCCCAAACAATTTCTCGATATGGAGAAACAAAGGGTACCATGTGATAGAGTGTGAAAAACCATAAAAAATGACTTTTGAATGGAGAGAAACAGATAAATGGGGTGCAAATGGCAGCCTGTGGAAAAAAAGGGGTGAATGAATTAATAAAAGGTTAACTAGTGGGTAAAAACTACCCAAAATTTAAAAGGCTAATTAGGTAAAAAAAGTGAAAATTATAAATAATAAATTTGAAAAATTACTATTCACCTTTTGCATACTTGGCAGCTGACTAGATTTGTGTGTGAGAGAGAGAGAGAGAAATCGAGTGATAAGGATGGCTTACGGGAGTGGTGACGAGGGATTCGTGGATGATGAGCTCATCCACTGAAGTGAGGAGGTGCGCCAGTTTTACTACTACCGAGCGGTACCGCACCAAGTAGGGTTCCAAATCCCACTTTGTGATTTTGACTTGAATTTTTAAGCACATTTTGAATTTGGGATCGAGTAGATTAGGTATGTGGATTCGCCATGGGTGGGCGTATTTGCCTATCCAAAAGGAAAATTCACCTATCAAAGTGGAACGATGAGGAAAGGGGCGAGATCGCACTCTGTGGGGGTAGATGCATTAGGGGTGGGGAAATTTTGAAATCGCCTCTCTAAGGAAAGGGGCGAGATCGCACAACACAAGGGTGTATGCACATCGGGACAGGTGAATGCGGATTCTCCAAAACAAGGAAGAGGTGAACGTGATTCTGCCAAAAGGGGAAACAAGCAGATTTGAATCCGCCTTTCGGGGGAAAAGGAGAAGACAAATTCACCACTTAGGAAGGAAAAGATGTAGGGGTAGATATGAAATTTCCCCTCAGGGAAAAAGGGAGAATGCGACTTCGCCACTAGGGACATGAAAGGCAGATTCGCTAGGAAAATAGGCGAATTCGCGAAAGGAAAACAAAGGGGCAAGCGCATTGGATGGAAAGGAAAACGCACTAGGAAGGGAAAAGGGTGAATTCTCCTTACACAAAGGTGAATTTTCCAAACCCAGGGCAAGGATGAAAAATGATAGGAAAGAAATGAAATGTGAGAAAAGCTAACAAATTGTTCTGCATGGATGCAAAACTTTGACTCATTGAGGACACAGGAGAGACATTCAGCATTGTTGGAGGTGACACATAAGGAAATGAATTCCCATGAGCACGGATCACTTCCATAGGTTGGATTGCTACACATGTTGGGGTATCCCAACATTCGAGCGCACTGGGGACTATTGATAGTGTTGATGGAGAGATGGAGTTTAGAGACTTCGACCTTCCATCTCCCAATAGGAGAGATGACAGTGATGCTAGAGGACATCTGGAGGATTCTATGATTTCCCATCTGAGGGAACTTGATCAGGTATACCCACACCCGACCGGTGGAGGAGAGCCTGCAGGCTATTTTTGGACCAGTGGAGTTGTCGATCCAAGGGGGAGCTAGATCTTGATGCTTGCTTGGGAATGCATGTGCCAGCCTTACCACTGTACCTTTGCGGTTTGATTAGCAGGATTTTGTTGCCACATAGGAATGGACGCTTCTATAGCCTCAAGGTTATTGAGGTTGTTAGACACATTATAGAGAGGCGAGAGGGGGAGTTCGCATGGGAGCATGCATACTAGCACAACTATACTGAGATATGCACACCTTCTGTTATAAACGAGCACTGAGTGTCACCCATGTGACACTACTTCAGGCGTGGGCGTGGGAGGATATCAGTGTGGCAAGGCTAGATATTTTGGTTGTTGGAGTGAGAGATGAGATGTTTTTGGTAGCATACTGGTGCAGGATAAAATATGGCTTCAGGCTGCATTATCAGGAAGTGGGTGATTTGTAGGGATGGCAGTGGAGATTGGATGGGCTAAGGCTAGAGGACATCACATGGAGACCCTACATGGCCCGATGATTTTAGGGGTTGAGGGATTATGAAAGGAGACATAGGGGCTATTTCTTCTTAGTCTGCTATCTGATTGAATAGGATCCATTCATTATAGAGCTACACAAACCAGACAGGGTCATGAGACAGTTCAAGATACAACAAGATATTCTCGTGGGACCCCAGAGGTTCCAACGGATCACTAGAGAGCTGGTGGCATTATGGCGGAGCCAATCATAGTAGATTATGCATGAATAATGTGGGACACTATCCCACTAACATAATACCCTTGGAGGGGAGGGGAGGCAGATGTGGGGACCACAGTATGATACTCGGCATGGTGGATAGAGGGGAGACCAGGGTGGATCACCATAGTACAGTCAATCGTGGGGGCACTGGGATATGGATCCAATGATGAGAGGAGGCTAGACAGGTAGTAGAGTAGGAGGCAGAGAGAGGGATGACAAAGGAGGGGAGATGATGGGGATGTGGAGATGCCACAAGCAAGTGGAGAGGAGAAAGCTATGGAGTAGGATGCCCTAGAGGTGCATCCACAAGTGATGGTGCCCTACATGCCACCTCCACCCGATGATCCCATAGTGTTGCTGACAAGAGCCCTAGCTAGACTATGCATTGCAAAGCGTAGACTTAGGGATAGGCTGCAGAGGGAGATAGATCGATTACAGGCTGCTCAAAGGGATGGATACAAGGATTACAAGGCCCTAGTAGATGAGGCCTTGTTGAGGGTACAGGAGGCCCACACAGAGAGGGATGACCTGAGGAGATAGGTGGCAGAGATGTCGTGGGGACTGGAGGAGATGAGGAGGGAGAGAGATGAGCTGTGGGAAAGGGGAAAGTGTGTCGAGGTGACTATGGGGGATGAAAGGGCAATGCTGGAGAGAGTAGAGGTAGTAAAGGAACAGATGCAAGCATTGCAAGGAGAGTAGGACGTAGTAGTATAGGAGATGTCATGGTTGCATGCACAAGTGGATCAGATGAGACTAGCCTAGGATGCTTGGGAGTAGGAGAGGAGGCATATTAGTGGACTGTGAGATAGGTGTTAGATTGAGAGAGATATGGTGAGAGGAAAGGCACTCGAGGCAGCTGACGCTAGGATAGAGGTTGCGTACTACATGCTTGCTTATCAATAGGTCATCCCAGATCCAACACGGAGGGTCCCGCCATACATTAGAGCAGTCCCACAAATGCCAGTGCCCTCACACTTAGGAGCCACGTATACACAAGGATATAGCATCTATCACAAGACAACCCCCCCCCCCCGAGGCAAAGGATCAATGCCAAACTCCCCTAGAGGTTAGATGCAAGCAACTCCGGAAAGATAGGAGAGAGGAGGAGACATGATATAGTTTTTTGGTAGGTGCAAAGTGTATATGTAGTGGAAAGAGACAAAGACTATAGATTTTGTGACACAAATTCTAGAGATTATTTGATTCATTGATTCTGCCATTCTTTATTCTTTATTCTTTGAGGAGATGTAGTCCCTATATTTAATCAAAGCTATGTACTTGTATGTTATTTGATGGGTTTCAATGGATTCGATGACAGACTTGTTATGTTATGTTATTATGATGGACTTGTTATGGAATTGTTATGCTTTTATGGACTGTGATGGACATATCATGGACATTATATTTTTTTGATATTATATATATGACATGCGATGGACATTGCTGACACCATGTGATGATTATGTGATGACATGGATGTTTATTTATTATGCTCATGTGTATGATGATGATTATGATATATGGACATGTTTATGATGATGGCTATGATTTATGCTTATGTTGATGCTATATGCAGTATGTCTAACACTTTGTGATGCAAGATGTGATAGATGATTTATGATTTTATGATGCATGTCATGGATGTGGTACTAACGGTTTGTGATGCAGGTGGTGATGAATGTGTGTACATTGTACAATCAATTTTTTTTAATTTTAGTGGGAAAAATTTCTAGGCATATTATTATGATTTGATTATGATATGAAAATGTAATGGGATGCAATGAATGAAAAATGTGATGTATGTATATGTGATAATGTTATGGGTGGATATGATGAATGTAATGTATGTAATGATATGAATTAATATGTTTAGAATAATAACTCTAAACAACCTAAAATGATAATGCAATGGAATGATAATGGAATGGAATGAACTTAAGATCTTAGAATGACCAATCTAGATTAATCCAAACAACTTTAAATGAACATGATAATGATAATGCAAATGGATAATGAACCTAAGTGAAAAATGATAGGTGTGACAATGCATCGCATAACAAGATGAATGAGGATGGGTGTGATACTACACCTGACAAAAACCATAGGAATCCTGATAGGAATAAAAGATGGGAAAAATCACTAACCACATGCTAGGGGAAAAATGGATGGGGATAAATGCAATGAAGGGGAATGACAAATGAAATGCAATCCTAATGCCATTTTCCCATTTTGAGAGCACTGATTTTTACTATAGAATAAGACATGATATTCTAGGGTATGAAGAACCAAGGAGAATTAGCATCAAATGCATAAAACAAACACAACAAACAAGAAGGCTATCCCAACCCCCCAAATCCATAAGAGCTTTGGTCGGGCTAGGTATTGGGATAACCACAAACACAAAGGATGTCCCAGTGAAACAAAAGACCACAAGGATCTTGGTGGGTACTATGTGGGACGGCCAATAAAAAATAGAAAAAAAAAATTAAAAAAAATCAAGATATGCTCCTACGTTTACCAGTCAAAGCACACCATGATATGATAGATTATGGTGACCCTGACAAGGTATAAAAGCCAAAAGCATCACAAGATCACAATAAATTTCAAATTTCCTTTGCCATAGGATAAGAAGGGTGGATGGAATTGATACGGTCTGATTAGGAAGCATGCATGCTCTTAAGACCAAGGATGGAGGATAGATTAGGTGATTGACATGACTCGGGATGTTTGAAACTGATTGGGCCTCATGATACTAAAAGAATTTGCTTGTTAGGAACCGGATAGGTAGGGACATAATTGATGACACGACATGACAACAAGACACACCCTAAAGACCTAGGGGCTCGAGGGCTTATCAGAGATTAGCCTTCCCTATGTGAAAGTGCAGAGCCCTCATAGTTCGATAAAAGATGAACGACCAACCATGGATAAAAGTAGAAAGGGGACAATGGAGACCATGATGGATGACAAAGATAGGATAGACAAATGCCCTGTGGTCTGATCAAATGATCAACCTTGCCTATGTGAAAGCGCAGGGGCAATGTGGTTCGACAAAATGGACGAAAGACTAGATGAGACCTAATGATGATTAACATGATGAGAGATCCTAGATGAGGACACGAGACCAACGAATGACACTGACACACAAACAAAAAAGCTTAGATTTAGGTTTAAAAGCTCAAGATTGTGGATAGTCGATTTGAATCGTCCAATGCTCAACCAAAATATACGAAGCGACAGATAAGCAAATGCAGATGGGAGAATAAGATCGATAGGATGTAAGGATAGGATGGATAGGAGCATAAAGTAACTAGGATGCAAGGTAGATAATTATTAAGCCCTCTACGAGTGGAACCCATTGCCAAGTTTTCACCAAACATACTTATCCAAGGTGCCACCAAGGGTGGTTTTCACTATAGGATGGATTATTTCT
>VDFB02119191.1:0-17046 GCA_007258455.2 Sequoia sempervirens | reverse complement strand
CTGATATGTATATGCGTACCCATTGAGAGATTGATACTGCTATTTTTGACATGATGTTATTTTCATTCTTTTCAGACTTCATTGTATACTTGACACTTGATGAGATATATATGTGCAGCGGTTTGATTGATTCATGATATGTTTTTGATATGATTTATGTGATGGATGCATTGATTTTATGATGTATTGATGTGATGGATGAAATGATATTGACGATGTATTTCTTGTCTTATGAGATGTAATGTATGATTATAAAATGTGATTGATGATGTATGGAAATGTGATTTTGTGATAAATGGATGACTAATGATAAAATGTAACGATGTATGTAAATGAAAATGTGATAAATGAATATGTGATATGTGTTAATTGTATGATGAATAATGAGATGTGAATAGAATGATATAAGATAAAATGTGATTTAAAATGTAATGACAAATGAGTAGATGATATTTAATGAATGATGAGATGTAAATGTAATTGAAATGTAATGATGAATGGAATGATATTTAATGAGATTGAATGTAATGATGTGATGAATATGTAATGATTAATGATGTATGGATAAATGAATATGTAATGATGAATGTATATGATAGATTTAAATGGAATGATATGTATGATGAAGATGTAATGATAAATGGAAATGTAAATGATATGTGATGAAATGTGATTTAATTGTAATGATAGATGAGTAGATGATATTTAATGAATGATGAGATGTAAATGTAATTGAAATGTAATGATGAATGGAATGATATTTAATGAGATTGAATGTAATGATGTGATGAATATGTAATGATTAATGATGTATGGATAAATGAATATGTAATGATGAATGTATATGATAGATATAAATGGAATGATATGTATGATGAAGATGTAATGATAAATGGAAATGTAAATGATATGTGATGAAATGTGATTTAATTGTAATGATAGATGAGTAGATGATGTTTAATGGATGATGAGATGTAAATGTAAATGAAATGTAATGTAATGGAATGCAATGATGTATGATGAACATGTGATGATAAATGAAATGGTGTAACATAACGTGTATATATGATGTCACGAAATGATATCTTTATTGTGGATTGGTGAGATGAAGATATGATCCTATATGAGGTGTCAAGTATACTCAGTCTTTAGTAAGAAAAGATAACATCATTTGCGATTGAATCATTGTAACTTGTGCCATCAGTACTCTGCAGATGTATTATTATGAATGCAATCTATGTTAACCATGCAAATGCCTATTTTATCAATGCAAATCTAAGTGTCACTTTAATAATTATTTAATCTGCTTTGTATCATCACTGAGCTTTATTTTTAAAATGTTGAAAGCGAATACAAGCATCAATGATATGAGATAGACCAATGATAACCTGAGTATTTCTTTCATGATTTTTGATATTGCAAGCGAACACAAGCATCATGGTATAAGATAGACCAATGATGACCTGAGCATTTCTTACATAAACAAACAAGAATTAATCATTTTCTTAAGTGAATTTAAATGTCATCCATGATACTTGGTAGAGCATTTCCCGTGACAATTCACAAAACAATAATGACTAATTCACAAGCAGCAGACAAAGAAAATATATCATTCTTCTTCCTTACATCTCTAGTTCAATACATCATTGAGTTGCTCCAAAGAAATGATAATCAAATGATAAAAAACACAACAATTCAAATTCTAGTTAATGTATTTTCAAATCATTATTCAGATTAGATCATCATTGTCGAGATGTGTGTGCTGATGTGTGCATGATTTTCCCAAATGTTTTGACCAAGTGATGCGACCTAAAAGACCTATCCTAGGGGTCTCGGGGACTGATCAAAGATTAGTCTTGCCTACGTTATTCACACAGAGACCACGTAGTTCGACTGACACAGGCTCCACTGATGCAGACTCTATTTTTGGGTTTTTTGATTTTCTGATGTCCTTGGAATTTTGGATTTTCTGATGTTTTTGGATGTTGGATTTTCTGATGTTATGGATTTTGAATTTTCTGATGTTTTTGGATGTTGGATTTTTTGATGTTTTTGGATTTTGAATTTTCTGATGTTTTTGGATTTTGGATTTTTTGATGTTTTTGGATTTTGGATTTTCTGATGTTTTTGGATTTTTGATTTCCTGATGTTTTTGGATTTTGGATTTTCTGATGTTTTTGGATTTTGGATTTTCTGATGTTTTTGGATTTTGGATTTTCTGATGTTTTAGGATTTTGATGGGTTGCCACTTGATGTTGTTATGTTTAATTGTCCTTCCATGCAAGCTGAAAGACTACTTGTACCAGATAACATTAGGATGTTGCCCCCAAGCTAGGGTAAAACATGGTATCCTTGCTATGATATGGATAGTGAATCTAAAATGATAGATGGAAATGATATGAAAGGAAATAATCGTAACAACACTGTACCCAATAGATAGAGGAGTTTTGGTAAAAATCACAAGTAATGCATGTTTGCCAGGTTTTCATCACTTGTTTTTATTGTATCCTCTTTCTTTTTCTTCTTCCTTTTTTTTTTATTTTTTATTTTTTATTTTTTATTTTTTGCTTATTTATTTTATTTTTATTTTATTTCTTTTTATTTTTTTATTTTTTATTTTTATTTTTTTTCTGCCATCATGACACTCAGCCAGCCGTGTTTTCATCGTAGACAACTCATTGAATCTGCACTAGATATCCCTAAGTGTAGAATCACGAGATGAATGTCACTCATGGCCCTCCCTAACATGTCTCCTCTCTGTGTAGATACTGGAGGCGTTCCCTCATCCATAGACTGGCTATGATGACATATAAGGTCCTATCCAGTTAGGTTCAAACTTTCCCTTCTTTTCTCTGTCTTCTTGATTTCTAGGGTTTTCCCATAGGACCAAGTCTCCAATCTGGAAGACTCTAGGTTTAACCCTATGATTATAGTTTCTAGACATCCTTTGTTGATAGGCTGTTAAATGATTAACAGCTTGTTGTCGACGTTCATCAAGTAGCTCTAGTTCCTGAAGTCTAGAGACCCTATAATCTTCATCTGAAATGAGTCCCTTTAGTGAAACTCGAAGGGATGGAATTTCTACCTCAATAGGTAATATTGCTTCTAATCCATAGACAAGAGCATATGGTGTGGCTCCTGTTGGTGTTCTGATGCTAGTCCTATAAGCCCAAAGAGCGTGGTTGTCGAACATGCACCACGCCCCACTTCATTTCCATGTACCTTTGAAAATTTTGAGAGGATTGTCTTTATTTGAAGTCAGTCATCTATTACCCTTTGAGGGTGGCTATGGGGTTGAAAAGAGATGTTGAATGTGGAACTTTTCACACAGCTCTTGGATGTCTTGGTTTTTGAAAGGCCTGCCATTATCCGTGATGATTGACTGGGGTATCCCATATCTACAAATGAGATAATTAAGAATGAAAGATGATATTTTCTTTCCAGTGATTGTGGTTAAAGGAACTGCCTCCACCCATTTTGTAAAATATTCGATTGCTGTGATAATGAACTTGTGTCCATTAGATGAAGATGGGTGAATTTTCCCTACCAGGTCTAATCCCCACTGACAGAAAGGCCATGTAGTTGCAAATGGATGCAACTCCTGTGCTGGTGCATGTATAAGATTACCATGTATCTGGCATTTTGAACATCTTTTGACAAACTGATAAGATTCTTGTTCCATGTGTGGCCAGTAATACCCTAAACGAAGGAGTTTCTTGGCTAAAGATAATCCACTTGAATGTGTTCCACAAATTCCTTCATGGACCTCGTGTAAAGCGGAAGCGGATTCGTCATGTTCTAAACAACATAAAAGAGTACCATCTAGGCCTCGACGGTAAAGGGTGTCGGCAATAATGGTATGTTTTGCGGATTGGCGTATGAAGTTGCGCTTTTGGTTGCGAGAAAGATCTGGTGGTAAGATATTATCTTTCAGATAAGCATAAATGTCTCCATAAATGGAGGATTGGGCACTATCTAAGAGGCTTATGGTTTGGGATTTGGGATTTGCGTATGCAGGATTTGATACTTGTTCTACAATAAATCGATAATGATCTTGCGTTTCAGGCATTTGTAGAAGAGATGCTATTGTGGCCATGGCATCTACTGCTTTGTTCTCTGATCTTGGTATCTACTCAAATTTGATTTCTATGAAGTAATTTCGCAGGTCATCCACCAACCTCTTGTACAAAATCAGTGTGTCATCCTTAGTTTGATAATCATTGTTGACTTGATAGATGATTAACTGGGAGTCTCCATACACCTGTAGTTCTGTGATTTTCCATTCAATAGCCACTTTAATTCCAAGGATCAAAGCTTCATATTCTGCCACATTGTTAGTGCAACGGAAGGTAAGCCTGTATGATCGCGGGATTGTGTGCCCAAGAGGTGTGACAAATAGAATTCCTGCTCCTGATCCATGTTGTGTGTAGGATCCATCGAAGTAGAGTTGCCATGGTTGTGTTGTTACATTGAGGATATCTGCATCAGGAAATTCCATGGTCATATGATGACTGTCAGATAATGGAGCTTCTGCTAATTGATCGGCGATGGCTTGTCCTTTGATAGCTCGCCTTTCCACATACTGAATATCAAACTCACTGAGGAGCATGACCCATTTTTCCAACCTTCCTGTTAAAGCTGCTTTGCTCAGTAAATACTTGAGAGGATCAATTTTTGCAACAAGTTTGATAGTGTGAGTAAGCATATAGTGTCGCAATTTTTTTGTTGCAAATACTACTGCTAAGCATGATTTTTCAATGAAGGTGTAGTTTACTTCATGTCCATTGAGTGTCCTGCTGATATAGTATATAGCCTGTTCCTTTCCCTCTTTATCCTCTTGTGCTAGCAAGGCTCCTAAAGAAATGTATGTTGTTGCAATATATAACAATAATGGCTTGTCTTCACCGGGTGGTACCAAGACTGGTGGCGTCATCAGATAATGCTTGATTTGATTGAAGGTATTCTCACACTGTTCATCCCATTTGAAAGGCACATTTTTATGTAAGAGATGGTTGAACGGATGACACCGATCTGCTAGTTGGGAGATGAATCTTCTGATGGACTGTAGTCGGCCTTGTAGAGATCTTAATGTGCTGATATTCTTAGGAGGTGGCATTTCCATAATGGCCTGGACTTTTTCCGGATCTACTTCAATTCCCTTTGTAGAAACTATGTATCCTAGGAGCTTTGATGATGTTACTCCAAAGGCACATTTCTTTGGATTTAATCTGACTTTGAATTTTTCCAACCTGTCAAATATTTTGGCCAATATCTCTAGATGTCCTTCCCTGGTGTAAGATTTGGCTAAGATGTCGTCCACATAGTCCTCCATGAAGGTATGCATCATGTCGTGGAAGATTGTTGTCATAGCCCGCTGGTATGTGCCCCAGCAATTTTAACCCAAAAGGTAATGACGTGCTCCGTTAAAAAGTGTTCCCATGGACAAAGGTTGTCTTTCTTGGTCTTCGGAGTTATCTTATGGATTTACTGTATCCCAAAATCCATCCGCGAGTATGCGCATTTTGCGTCCGGTCATGGGGATTCCACAATCAGCGTTCATGTTTGGGCGCGGAAGTAACCATCCTTTGACATACGATGAAATCCCGGAAATCAATACATATTCTGATGGTGTTATCCAGCTTTGAAACAGGCACAATGTTGGATATCCATTCCGCATAGTCAGTAGATCTGATGAATCCAGCATCTAGTAATTTCTTCAAGTCATTTTTCACTAATAATGCAAATATGTGGGATGCATTTTTCTCAAAATTTCCGCTTTACTGGCCGAACAAATGGTAAGGATAAGTGATGCATAATGAGATTCGCGGTCCAAGCCCGCATGTCGAGAAGGACTAGCAAAATTGATGCATCGCTCTTCAAAGAATTTGATAAAATCTGGCTTTTCTGTGATCACGCCGATGCGCCGTGTAATATTCTTTGTGTTTTTCTCACGTACAATATTAATAGACTGTGTGGGTTCTATTAATACTGATGACCTGTCATGGTAATGTTGTGGGAGAATGTCAAACCTTCCATCCTTTGGTGCCTCAATGAGGTTTTCGCCATCGGATGCGTTCTTTATTTTTACTATTTTAGGATCAAATACTGCCATAGAATGGTTTTCACCATTAGATCCATTTTTTTTTTCATATTTTTGCAACTGGAAGGTTTGGCATCCTCCTGCCTAAAAGTATCATTAAAAGAAGTATTGGTAGAACAAGCATCGGATTCCTCACAGCAAAGGTAGTTAATAATGGAGGAATCATTGTCAAAAATAGGGAGATTAATAGGATGTTGGGCTTCCCATTCGATAAGTTCGAGATGTAGTAAAGGCAATGAATCCTTAGATGGGTTGAGGTTAGGGGATGTGGAAAGCCCTCTTCTTCCCCCTGATAGCCGTCGCCTGCCACCATCTCAATCCCATGTCCGTTTCATCTTCTGTTCATCAAATTTAAAACTTCTGACCTTCCTTCGCATAATGTCAACCCGGTACTTTGTCCTACTCTATACTTATTATAATTGCTTAATTTGCCTTTATTTGAAGAATACGCCTCCACAGCTTCTATCGGTGATTGCCTTGCTTTTCCGGTTGCGGTATCCTAGTCTGGGCTTTTATCCTTATGTTACTGTAAGAGGCCAATTGGTTCTTATACCTTGTTTCAATCTTGCCCCCATTCCCAATGGTTCATCCTCAAGAATAGTTTTTCCTTTCCCATATTGAGTTGTCTCTATGATGTTACTTGTGGAAGCGGGGGCTTCCTCATCCTTATAAAGCCAATTTAGTATGGCCTTATCTTCCGATTCTTCATCTAAGCTCCCAACTTTTACAAATTTGCCATCTAATGCTGTTGTAGATTGTTGTGAAGTGTGGGTGTTTGTGGATGGCTGTCCATGTGTTTGTAAGGAGGGTAACATTTGTGATAGATGGAATGAGTGTCCAACACCATATTCACTAATTCCTTTGTCACTTATGTGTACTTCTTTGGTGAATTGATGTGAGAGTGGAGCCAATTGTTTTTCAACATTTGAAGGGTTAGATTGTGCCACCCTTATCTCTTGTGATCTTTGTTGTTTTGGAAGCCACTTTGAAATGAAGCTTTGCTATTGCTCACTATCTGATGTGCCAACTTCTCTATTGTTAGGTATGAATGTATCCTGAGATGTCTTCAATGTATGACAAGCTTGGGTGTCATTGTAGTCTGCTGTGATTGTTACCTCCTCCGGCCCATCGACTTTGTACCTTTGAGTACTGGGATGGCAGGTGCACTTTACCTCAGGCATCATGGATCCAAGGGCGTCCCAACAGTATGTTGTATGTCAGTTCCCTATCTAAGACTTGGCAAACCACTTTTTGGACAGTAGGCCCAACTTGAATGGGTAATATGATCAATCCTGTAGAGGACCTTTCTTCTTCATCATATGCTTTGATTGTGATTTTTCTTCTGGTATCAATGGCTTCATCTGAGTATCCTAGTGCACGAATCAGCTTTAAGGTACAAATATTTAAACCAGCCCCTCCATCTATCAGGACACGTTTTACACGATGTTTGTGGATAAGGACTTCAATGTGAAGGGCGGAATTATGCGGGTGGTTGAGTGATACATCATCATGTTCAGAAAATGAAAGGCAATGAGGTGCAGATAGATGTCCCACCATAGCTTGGAATTGACACACATCCAGATTGTTAGGTACTGTAGTTGATACGAGAGCTTGTTCAAGAACCTCTTTGTGTGATGGGGAGATCTTCAAAAGTTCCAAGATTGATATTTGAGCTGGTATTTTCTGCAATTGATCGATGAGATTATATTGATTGGAGGGGGGATCCACTGATGGGGATGATATTGATGCTCCTTTCAATATAACTTTGGATTGTGCCCTTGTTGTGGCATTAACCGGTTGGTACTCTTGTTTCCCTTTGAGTGTGACTACATTGATTTGGTTTTCGGATTTGTCCATATGTTGTACCAATTTGGTAGATGTAATGTCTTTTTTCTGGTTGATTTGATTGCATAACTCTTCATCCTCTTTGGCAGCAGAAAAACAAAGGATTGTTGCGTCATAAACATAACCAACGTTCTTACCTTTGGTGTTTGCGGAAGAAGATTCTCCCTTTTGATAATTGGGTAGAGGATTTTTGAAGGTTGTATGATCCTTGTTTGTTTGAGGGCCCTCTACGAATACTTTCTTTTGATCTATGAGGTCTTGTACCACATGTTTTAATTGCCAACAATTTTCAGTCATGTGACCTTTATTTTGATGATAGTGACAGTAATGTAAGTCATTCCACCATGATGGTTTGACTTGAGGGTCCCAATTTCTAGCCTCTTGCACTTGAATGAGTTTTTCGTTTAAAAGTTCTTTGAGGACTGATTCCAACGATTGTCCTAATGGCGTGAATTTTCGTTTATTGGAGGGTCGTTGGAATGATTGGGTTTTCGTTTCTCCACTGTTTTGATTATTTCCTTGATCACTACTTTGTTTGATATTAAAACCATTGTTTTGTTTGTTTGTAGTAGTTGGTGTCAAGGTGAATACTGGTTTAGATGTATGTGCATCGATCATGGTATCAGTATTCTTGTTCTTTTGCCAAAATCTTGGCTTTTCGTTGTTGCTGTTAGAGGAATGGTTATTGTTTGAACCTTCAGTGAAATGTTTGATTGTTCCTCTTTTGATTAGAGCCTCTTCGATTTTAAGCCCTTTTTCGATAACTTGTTCAAATGTGGATGGACATTGTAAGTCCAATCTGTAGTTCATGTCATCTACTAAGTTATCAATGAACATCTCTATCTTCTCCTCTTCAGGAATAGATCTAGGGTATTTAGCAAATAGCCTTCTCCATCGTTGGAGAAAAGAGAGAAACTTTTCGCCCTTTGCTTGTTTGGTGTTGTAAAGTTCTTTTAAGGTTACCCCATGTTGGATGTTGAATGAGAAGTGTGTTATGAACCTATTGATTAGTTCCTCAAAGGATTGAATTCCAGGTTCTAATTTAGAAAACCACTCCATGCAAGTGTTTCCTAGGCTTCTTGGGAATAACCGTAGTAAGTAAGAGTCCTCGTGTGCGAACTCTATGCTCATAGCTCGAAATTCTCGTACGTGGTCAAACGGATCAGTTCTCCCATTGTATTTGTTGTATGTTGGGTACTCACAATACCTTGGAAATGGTATCATGTTGATGCTTGAGTCAAATGGATAAGGGCAAATGTCTTGTAATAGATACCTCTTTGTTGGCCCTTGTTGGATATTCTGGAATTGTAATTGTAACTGTTGGATTTGTCTTGTCAAAGCATCTATTTGATTTGGATTCTCTATATTAGTTGAGTTAGGTGTGGTTGCTTCCTTGAGTTGATTGACATCAAAGTCTTTAGGAAGCTTAGCACCTTTGTCAGCTAATAAGAGAAGATACTTTTCCATGTCTTGCTCTAGCATCTTTTCCATAAATTTATGGAAATGAGGGTCTTGTTGCACTTTCTCGATTTCTTCTGCAGTTATTTCCTTCTCATGTGAGTTAATAAGAGGATCAGTGTTGCTATATCGTCCCCAAGGGTTTTCTTCAGTCATGGCTGCTATTTTTTCATTTTCTTGTTCTTGTTGTTTTTGATATGCTGCTCGTGTGAAGATAGGCATACAAACGTTAAAAGGTTTACCCTAGACTTTGATCTTGGATTTGATTGGATAAGTGTCAAGGTTGTTGATTTAAAAATCTGATTTTGTTTTGTCTAGTTTCGTGATGAAAGGATGATAGAATCCTTGATAGGGAAATTTTGACAGAAAATCTCAGATTTTGGTGATAACGACACTATGCAAGATGCTGCAAGATCTAGGTATAGGGGTAAAGCTTTTCTTTTTGTATGACTATTGTGTTTTGGACTGTAAAAAAAATTGTTTTGAACTGATAGAAACCTTGTATTTGATATGGGAAAGCTGACAAAATGCCCTATTAACTCTCTGTTTTTCGGGTTTTATGGCGCGCTGAAATAGATATCGGGCGCGCTAAAATAGAGACTAGGCGCGCTGAAACAGAAATCAGGCGCGCTAAAACAGAGACCAGGCGCGCTGAAACATAATCCAGGCGCGCTAAAACAGATGCTAGAGGTGCTAAAATAGATACCGGGCGCACTAAAACAGAATCTAGGCGCGCTAAAACAGAGATACAAAGCGCTGAGACAGAAACCAGGCACGCTGAAACAGATTCCGGGAGTGCTAAAACAGATACCAAGTGCGCTGAAACAGAAACCGGGCGCGCTAAAACTATGACCTGAAGGGGTTTAAGATAGAAAAACTATCTTATTCTATGAAACTCACTTGGTCTGGTATCATATTGGATGGCCGGTTGTGGGATGTATTCAGGATGAATTCTCTGACTATGATTGTGATGTTGCCTAAGAGCTCTTCTTTGAAAGTATGCTTGTGAGTCTAAGGGAGCTACGGCGTAGTCGTCTGTATAACCTCTAGAGAAATCGTGATACCTATGAATAAAAGTTCTATGTTGAAGTAGAACTTTCCTGCTTTGATATAGAAACTTTTGTTTTCTTAAGAGTTGTTTGTAGGCAAGTGTCCTCTTTGGTTTTCGGATTCGTTTGGCAAGAGATTTCTTGACAAACTTGGTGGATACCCAATCTCGAATCATGAGAAATCCACAAGTGTTTTGATTTTTAGGATTTTTGTGATGATCTTATCTGAGTTTAATGATAGAAAACACAACAATCAAGAATAGAATGGTTTTAAAATCCTAGAATCTAAACAAGTAGTGTATGTTCTCAAGAATCAATGATTCTTCTTGATTTTTACCGGTTTGATAACAAGATAAGACAATTCAAACAGACTCACTCCTAGAGATAAAAGGTCATCGTTATATACTCGAACGGCCCACAGCTTGGAATTGCGTCGACTCACACAGCCATGTCACCCCCTAGAGGGTGCCCGTGTTTTTGTCTTTTCCAGGTGCGTACTCAGAGTGACGGAAGTGGATACCGGATCCCCTGAGCAAACAGTCCTTGGCAATTATATGGTGAGTGCTTGAGGGTAGATTCTTCCCCGCCCCTGCACCGCCGAGTATTACAATGTTCGGAAACTGACAAGCGTGCTTCTAGTTCTAGGTTCTTAGATATGGTTTCCGTTCGGAGCGGTAAATGGATAAACTCCCTTGAGAGACCTCCCAATCTTTAAAACAAAGATTTTGGGGATGGTTATCCTGCGCACTTCCGTTGAAAGAGGGTTTCCCCAAATTCACATAAATTTTAAAGTGGGTTGGAATACCATGGCTTTTGGCTGTCCCCACTCAGGTCGTTCCCGTAGGGTGAGTACTTTTTCCCACTACGGCAGGCCTGTCTAAAGGTTTTAACAAAAGCATAAAATGCATAAAGTAAGTGGTGAGTCTGGTATTCTGATGCACCCAGTTAAGGGGAGAGCATAAACCTGTCACCCAAACACAGCAAGATTCTATTCTTTTTAAGCCCAAAAGACAAATGATTTACTTCTAATGGAGATATTGCTCCATGACAAGCAAAATGTTCAATTTTAAAACCTCAAATAGAAGTGTGATGTTTCTATCCTAGGATTGGTACATTTTTAATCCATTTCTATCCTAGGATTGGTAAAATTTTAACCATTTCTATCCTAGGATTGGTAAATTTTAATGTTTCTACCCTAGGATTGGTAAATTTTAACCAAACAGAAAGAAATAAAAGAAATCTGACCGCGGACGCGTCGGATCCAGATGAAATAAATGACTTTAAATGAAAAGAAGTGGCGCGCTGGAACAGAAACCAGGCGCGCTAGAACAGTGACCGGGCGCGCTGGAACGAAACCCGGCGCGCTGGAACAGTTACCGGGCGTGCTGTAAAAAGAACCCGGCGCGCTAAAACAGAATCCCGGCGCGCTGTAAAAACTCTCGATCCCGCGAAAACTTTTACGCCGATTCCTGTACGACAAGATTTTCAAAAATTAGCAAAATTCGGGGTATTGCCCCACGGTGGGCGCCATTCTGTATGCGTGTAAAAGGGGAAAACTAAATAAACAATGCCTCTACGCTTCTAAATAAGATATTGCCTCTAAGATTAAGAAATTTAAACTAAATTAAACTACAAAATCTGCAGAAATTTATCCTATTGCTCTCTAACTCTAAAGACTTCTCTAATTTAATTAGCTCTCAGATTCATAAGCTAATTAAACTATTAAGTGACACTTAGAGAATGAGAATTAATCTATTATGATTCTATAATGCAACTAAGATGATTCTACAGTAAAATTCATGAGAAATAAACTACTGTAAACAGCCATGATTGAAGAACTATGAATTGTTGAAGAAAGCTTGATGGATTGCTTGATGAATTGATCCTAAAACTTGATTGCTTGAATGATTGAATGTCTGGAAACCTGCAGAGTAAAATTGCATAAGTTAGGATCCTTTTTGTGTAGCCCAAGAGCTATATTTATAGCTTTCACGGCAGCACAAATGTACAGGAAACTGGGATGAGGGGCTGTGATTTCTTCTGGAGAATCCAAAGGCATGGGATGAGAAGAAGGAGTTGATCATGGAGAATGGTTTCTCCCCATGAAAACACCAGGCAAGATAAGAGGGAAGGTGGGTGGAAGGTTGTTGAGAGATCTTCCTGCAGATTTTCCCTGAAGCTTTCCCGTGAATGGCAGTGCCATTAATTTGATTGGTGAGAAATAAATATTTATTGGTGAGGGAATAGTGCAAACTTTATGCAATAAATTTAAATAATTTTAATTTATTTAAATTTAGCAAAAATGAGGAATAAATAATTTAATAAATCAAACTATAGGGTTTGGTTTTATTAAATTAAAGGAGAGTGATAATTAAATAAAAGATTTTTGACAATCTTTATTTAATTAAGAGGAAATGTGAAATTAAATAACACGAATTATTTAAATTGTGTATTCAATTTTAAGATAGAAGAAATAATGATAATAATTAAATAAAACAAAGTTTTTAATTTTGTTTATTTAATTAAGAGAGAATTAATGTGATAAAAATGATAATAATTAAATAAAACAAAGTTTTTAATTTTGTTTATTTAATTAGGAGAGAAAAATAGGAGAATTGATAAATGAACTTAATATAAATAAATATTTCTATTTATTTACTAAGTAGAGGAATTTAAGGTTAATTAATCAAATAAGGCGTATTCGATTAATTGGATTCTCCAGACCATTTTTAGGTGTCTACAGAAAGAAAGTGAGGTAATATGCAACGTCGGTTGTGCAAGTAATCTTTAACTAAGGTATGAAGTTGGTGAACATAATTATATTTGCAATGACTTCCAAGGTGTGGATTCATGAGGAATGATGCAACTAGTTTTGAAGTGGATGGGGTTTAATTAACGATCATTGTGCATGAGAGAGGCTTTGCATTTTAAGAATCTATAGGCAATGCGGACATTGATTACTTTGATCCTACTAGATACTCATAGAATTTAAGTGTTAAGTATTGAGGATATTAAAGAAGTAAAGCGTGTGGAGTACAATAATAAATGAACATTATATGGAGAGTTTGAATGATTCCACTAATTTATAGTGGGTGATGAGGCAAAATGACATAGTGATATTTTGGTGTCCCGCAGTACAACTCCTTGATTATTATGTAGGGTAGCCTATGAGGATAGCAACATTTCCTTTCATTTTGATATCAAATTAATGTGCTTTCCTATAGCAAGTTCGAGAATATTCATAATTTTCTTGTGGGATTTGATTTAAATGAATAATTATTTCATTGGTGGTTTGCATGGATATTACATACGTGGATTCATTTTTTATTCATGATCTTGACTTTGATTTATATTTCATTCCATGTATGGTTATGCCCGTTTTGAATTTACAAGATATATCCCATAATGAATGAGCTTATGCTTATGAATATTGGTTAGAATGTTGTATCTTCCTATAATGGGGATGCGTGTTGGAATGCTTTGCTTAACTAGGGGTGCTTTTAAAATATTATTAATATCCCTAATTTTAATGTGATTTTGTGTATTTGCAAGAATGATATTGTTTCGATGGGCATGGTGATCACCATGTGAAGATAAGGATGCAATGCCAAAAGTCAAGTTGATAAAGATCATGGACAAGTTATCACATGAAAAATCACATAAGAAAATGTGCCTAAAGATGAGATTCTAATTTGTTAAAAAAAAAGTTCACATAAAAAATTGTGCCTGGTTTACCAAGAGGGGAGTTTACAAGCTATTTCAAATGCCCCATAAATGGATATGTTCCAAAATTATGTTGTCTAGAAGATTTCAAACCAGAATTTAAATTCAAATCAAATATTTAATATGCACCCACATAATAATTTGTGCCACCAATTGTATGCCAACTAGAGAAGATGTTTTGACAGAAAGTGAACATGTGATGCTATTTTCTTTCTCCAGCCAGGATTTTTAGCAATGCTAGGGTGGAAAGATGTTGTCCTCTTATTTCTCCATGATGTAATTGAATGTATCCCATTGGAAGATGATGAATCTAAATGTCAAAACCCTAATGTAACCTTCTAATGTTTCTAGAAGTGCAATCTAAGCCATTGAATTGATTTAATCATGGTCATTGATTCAAAAAATGTAAAATCTATAAAAGGCCTTTTCCTTCTCATTTTTAAAGAGTTAGATTAGACAATTAGGAAGCTAGAATTGGCTAAGTTAGGAGAAGCCAGTAGCTATAGGATATGAGAGGGCTAGAAATTGTTATGTAAATGTTGGATAAGTTAATGCAATTGGGTCATTGTTTGGTGAAATCTATGTTCAACTTCAAATAGTTCTATGTTTTCTTGTTCTTGATTCTCAATGTTAGATGTTAGATTTAAGTTCTTTTGCAATGATGATGAAATTTTTTAATGATGTTGATTGATCTCTATTCCATGCTTTTAGCAATTTTATGATCGTAGGTTGCTATGTAAAGTTAGTATGGGCCTCATTTTGTGCTAAGTTAAACTGTGAATGCTTGTTTACATTACACAAGTAATTGGGTATGTGGATGAATGTTCATAGTCTAAAAATCTTCCAATTTCCTTAGAAGATTGCACCATTTTTGTGTAGTTGTGGGCTTATCCTTGATCAAGCAGAGACTAGTTTATTTGGGATATGTCAATTTGAAACATTCATCATTGTTGTGATTGACCTTAGGAATTAGAATAGAAATATCTCTCTCAACCCATATCTATTTTTCTCTTTCTTTAAATCTAGGTTAGTTTTAGGATTGGATCAGCATCAACACATTGCTATATCTAATGATAAGTATACTTCCAGCATTGTTAATTAGTAAGGCCCCTTGTTATTACCATCATTTTCACATTATCACTGAGTTGTTTTTTGCATTGTCAAGACCTAACATTAGAGACCTTGGGGTTATCTCTTGAGGCTTGTTGATAGAGATTTACCTTTGAAGAGAGATAGGATATTATATGTTGTATGAATTGTTGTTGTGTAGAAAACACCATCAACAGATTGGTGCTAGAGGGAGGGATTGAGCATAAATCAACATTGCTAGAATTTGAATGAGCTTTCATATTCAAAATCTGAGATATGATAGATCTCTAAATCTGAAAGTACAAATTATGAGTCAAGATGGAAAATTAGTCTTATGTTTTTCATGATGGAAATGGTCCTCAGATTGATTTTCCTCAACTTTGTGATTCTCTAAATAAGATATTGGATCTATGGAATAGTAAGGTTTTGCATCACTATGCATTATTAGACTAGTGCAAAATCCACAATACCACTAGGCATAATGAGTTTGAATGCTTAACCTTTTGGGTAAAATAGAGATGGTTTTGCGGAGGGATATTTTCATGTGGAACCTACCTAAACCACTAGTCTCCATAGATTTAGAGTTTATAGATGTTTTTGTTGAGGCACTCATAGAGTTAGTTGAAGATTAGCTCAGTGGTGGTAGGTGTTTGCAAGACTTCATCTCATCTACATGGTGTAGGGTTCATAATACATCTCATTCTGAGTTCACTTGTCATTCATGTGTGGACATTATCATTAAAGTCGTGAGACATCTAGAGTGGAAAGAGCAATTAGTCAAGAAGTGTACTGTAAATAAAACAAGAAAATCTGAATCTAGAGATTATGTGATAGTTGATGTTGAGGTGGCTCTAGAAGGGATTGAGTGTAAGGAAAACAAATATGAGGTACCAATAGTAATAGAGGAACATAATGAGGGTCTAAACAAAGATTAGCCTATAGATATGAAGTATGTTTGTCATATAGAGGATAGCCAAAGGTCTGAAATGGAAAATACACTAGAGGATGAGCCTTGAGAGAGAGGAGTTATCATTCAATATTCTCTCATTCATGATGAAGATCCAACACAAGCAAGATATGAAGAGTTTTTTGCTAGAATTAAGAAAGATTGGTCAAGCCTGAGTTACAGATTCTACCTAGAGGATTTGTTGCTACCATCCTGATGTAGGATTCATGAGGTGGAACATTCAAAATTCACATGTTTTCAATGTCAAACATAATTAAGGAAGTGGAAGAACAAGTACAATTGTCAAACCAAACAAGAGATGTACAGAAAACTAAATCAAATGAATATTCAATCAAGGAATTTCAACAAGTTGTTGAATTTGAGGAATGCATAGTAGCAAGTGTTGAGGTAGCCCTGGAAGAGATTGAATCCTAAATAAAGAAGCCTCAACAAATTGCTGATGAATGTCTCTTGGAACAAACTGAAGATTTCAATGAAGAAACTAATGTTCTTGATGGCTAATCTGAACTAATGCCAATCGAAGAATTCAGGGAGTTCTCTCATTTAACAAATTATGTTTTTCTTCTATCTATTGATGAACTAAACATTGAAAATTCACAGACTTTATATACTACTAATGAAGTAGCTAATATGGTTCATACTAATGTGCAAGGAAATCCGAATGAGGCTGAAAATGGTAATGTTGTAGTCATTATTGATAAGCATGACCACATATTTGTAAGGAGAAATATGCTTAAAGATCAATCTGTGATGCCTCTTGATGACTATCATGTTGAGGAATGTTGCACATGAGGGTGTTCCTATAGATTCAACAT
>VDFB02119190.1:0-21202 GCA_007258455.2 Sequoia sempervirens | reverse complement strand
AAGCTTGATGCATGCAATGTTGAGTGCAATAGTAATTTTGTGAAAATCAAGTCTATGGAAGAAGTGAGGGTTTCACCTTCAGTAGATGGTCTTGACTTTTGGGTATCCAAGGGTGCTCTTTATTTTGAAACAAAGTTACCTATAGAGAAAACTATGTTATGGCACCAGAGACTTGGCCACATTGGAGAAAAGGCTCTAAGGACCTTGAAAAATAAAAACCTTGTTGAAGGTTTGTTTGATTGTAATCTTGAATTTGATTTCTGCGAGCATTACATTTATGGAAAACAAAATTGTGCTTAGTTTTACTCGATTTCTCATAAATATTGTGGTGTATTGGATCTTATTCATTTTGATGTGTTTGGTCCTGTAGATGTTCCTTCGGTTGGTAAATCATCATATTATGTTTCATTTGTGTTGATGATTATAGTAGAGCGACATTGATATATTTTCTGAAATAGTTGGTTTTGGTTGATTTAAAAGAATTGCCAATGGTTGAGTTGTGGCTGAAAGAAAATAAAATGTTTAGGGTGATAATGGTGGTGAAATTTTCTCTAATGATTTTGATGATAGATTATGTAAAATTTGTAGTATTCACAGACAAAAGATAACTTTGTATTCTCCACAACAGAATGGAGTTGCAAAAAGAATGAACAAGACATTGATGGAGAAGGCTAGGAGTATGTTGAGTGGTGTTGGTCTAGAACAATTTTTTTGGGCTGAAGCTATTGCCACTACCTGTTACCTGATTAATAGGTCTCCTACATCAGCTCTTGTTGAAAATATGCCTTGTAATGATGAATATTGTACTCCCTACATGAAAATAGTGCAACTTCTCATTTAGTCTGGACCTATTTTAGTACCCTTGCATTAAATAACCTTTAATTCATCATTAATAGGCCCCATAAGACCCTTTATTTGAGATCTTGAGGCTTATTTCAACCAAAATCTTGACAAAATCCATAAAAGCATTAAAAATTCTAACAACCCACCCCAAAAAACTAGGGTGGGACTCATACACCACTTCTGGCGTATGAGTCCCCCTAGGTGGGACCCATACGCTAGGAGTGGTGTATGAGTCCCATTTGGGCCCTTTTTAGGGTTTGGGCGAGAAATTCAAGTTTTTAATTCAAATTTTTGGTTGATGTCAGCTTTTGAGATCTAAATAATGGTAAATTAGGTATAATGCCTATATAAACAAGCTTCTAAAGTCATTTTTCATCTAATCAAGAATCTAGAAGAGAAATTTCAAGATCCAAGCATTCAAGAGCATTCAAACATTCTTCACAAGAGCATTCAAGAACAAGTAATCAACAAAGTTGAATCCTTGGAGTAGCATTACTATGTTTTTACAGGTCTTCAAACTCACTTTCAATCAATATCTAGAATTTTCAAGGGTTGATTATGGTTTCCTATGGTGAATCATGATGGATTCTAGGTTGGGGAGATGCAACTAGCCATCAAGCCAAGCCTAATGACTTGTTTCCTAAATGATTCCATCCTCCATTATCATTCTCCATTCATCCTAAGGAAGGTACATACATTATTAGGGCTCATTTAGGTGATTAGGGATCTCTCAAAGTGGGTCATTCATGTCTATGCTTCATTCTTGCATCTCATTCTAGCACAATAGAATAGGGTTGCATTGCATTTCATATTTCCTAATCTTAGACACACTTAAGGTTAGGGTTTATGTTCACATTTTCACTCAGGATCCATTGTTTCTATTAAGGTTTAATTACCAAACTAGGGTTTTGACTGAGGAAAACCCCTCATAAGAAAATCAACACTATATTCTATTTTGCAGGTCTTTTTTTACAGGTTCGATTCAGAAATCAGATTGGGAAGGAAGTGAATAAATTGGAGAGTAGATCGAGACTTTGACTTTATGAAAAATTAGAATAGGATTGATACACCAAAAGTGGCATATGAGTCCCACTACAAGCAAATTTCCAAATTTTTGCAAATCTTGAATCTACACTATCAGAAACCTATTACAATCTGGAAACCCTAGTCTAGGACTAATATGCCAAGACTGGAATATGAGTCCCAGTATGCTCTAATTCTAGAATTTTCAATTTTTTAGAGCTCATTCCAAGCATATCCAGGTTCCCAAGTGCACACTTCTGAGTTCTCAATCTTCCATTCTAATATGCATGCATTTCTAGGTCATTTAGTGAAGTCTTGCATCACATTAGGTTTTAGCATTAAGTCTTGCATTTCATTAATCTTTCCAAGCCCTAGTTTGGTGGTGAACCCTTCTTTAGTTTCTAATCAGACCCTAGGACATCCCTATTACATATCTCTTTCCCCTTTACATCCTTGGATTGAGATCTCTAGGGTTTTCCTTGAATGATATTGGGAGAAAAGTGTTGTTCTATGCCCTAAACCATAAAGCAACCATTTCCCTATTAATTATTTTGGTGAACTTGCATTTAGAACACATCATTTCTGATTTGGAGTGCATCATAGTCCTAGATCTTGCTTGCATTAAATTTGCATTAGGGTTTGCACTAATTAATTTACATATAGGGTTTCCAAATCTTGCATTAGTGAAAGGGCATATAGGTTGCATTTTTGCATCTTGCATCATTGAATATCATCTAAAATCTGCATTTTCATTTAGTCTACAGATCATACCAACTAAAAATCATAGAAAACACTTAAAATTTTCTGAAATTTGTGAAAAAAACCCTCACTATGACTCATACGCCCCTCTAGGCGATTTAGTCCTAGTGTAGATTTAAAATAAATTTTACAACATTAAATTCTTTGTTTTTGGGCTTCTGTTTGTTGTTGATAGCTTTTTGTTTTAGTTCAAAGATTTTTTGTTACATTCATTTGAGTAAATTTATATTAGTTTATATTCATTGCAATTATGGATAGAATTAGATTATTGTTTCCAACATTAGTTCATAATGCAATTAGATTAGGTTACATTTTGCAATTGTTAGAAAAAAAAACCAAAAACACCTATAAACCAATGAACCACTTAGAGAAAGCATAGTCATTTGAATATGTCAAATCTCTTTTTCCAAGTTAACCTAACCCTCAAACCTTTTAGTAGTGATGACTTTGACATGTTATATGAATCCCTTGAGGATTTCATCTCACAAAGTTCATCCACTAAGGTTTGTTATGACAAACGAAAACCAAGGTATGTTAATGTGATTCAACCTCAACTTGTTCTTTACCCACCCTCATACAAATCTCAAACTAAAAAAAAAACTATATTCACACTTGAACCACCTAAGAACAATGTTTCATAGAAATCAAATTATAATACCATTGGTCATACATATAACACTAGAAACAATTCACAACCAAGACAAACAACCTCAACATCCTTACCTTTACCTAACTATGTCTTGCCTAGCGCCCCTCATTTACCTTTGAATAGTGAAAAGGAGTATGATCTTGTTGAACAACTTAAGAATACTCCTGCAAAAATATCCCTATGGAACTTGATTCAAAACTCACCTAATTATCACACTATGATTCAAACAACCTTACAACAAGTTGTGATCCCCTCTAATACAAATGAAAGTGATGTGGTAGCTCTAATTCAAGGGATGAATATGGTTAACGTGGACATTACTTTTCACCAGCATGAGCTCACCCCCTTAGAGATGAGAAAGAAACATGATGCCTTCATGATAATAGAAAAATTCAATAGAACGTGAATAAAAAGAACCCTTGTTGATAATGGCTCCACCCTTAATGTGTGTAGTGTGAATCTTCTAGATAGATTTGGCATGGATAAATAAAAAATTGAACCTGATTCCTTATTGATTTGAGGATTTGACAATGTAGGAAAGAAACCGCTTGGTGTGATTACTTTACCTATTATAGTTGGAAAGGATACCTTACGAACTCCTATTCATGTTATGCCTCATGACCTTTCATACAACCTTCTTTTATGAAGACCTTGGATTCACGAGATTCATGCAGTGCCTTCGAATCTTCATCGTATCATGAAGTATGCATATAACAATAAAGTATACCAAGTTGAAATAGACCCTAAGCCTAAAAGTTGCTTACAAGTTGAAAAAGGAATGACAAGTCCTCTAAACACATTAATTCCAACATCAAATATAGAACCTATGGAAGAAGAAAAACAAGAGATGGAAACAGTTTCAAAATTATTGCACAATGATTGGGGTTCCTTAGAGTTCACACCTTCGTTTATGGAAGAATACATAGTCACAAATAAAGAAGATGAAAAACAAAAACAACCAATGATAATGTACCCTTAATTCAGAAGAAACTCTATGAAGCATCTGCCTCATCTACTGCTTTAGAAGAGACACAAGCTATATGACAAAGGAAGTGTTGAGATATATTATCCAATAACCACCAAACGAAGAAATGGAAGAGACTTTACAAAAAAGGCTATGAGTTCTGAAACAACTTGGTTATAGTGGAAAAGAGTGTCTGGAAAGAAAAGAAAAATTTGTGTACCTAAGAACCACAATACATAAGAAATAAAAGTGAGGTTTGGGATATTTCCTTCTAAGATCACACAAGCAATGAAAGACCCTCTCTAAACATCAACACCATCATGTGTAATCCTAAAAACAACTCTCACCTTGAAGCATCCAAAATTGATTGATACAACTTGTGAAGCATTGTTGGAGTTTTTTGAAGATGATGAAGCCTTGAAAGAAATGCTAAGGATTTTATGAAAAACCATTTACTCCTAAAAATAAATAGGTTGCATGTGCTATGATTAGTACCAAGAAAAATGACGAAGAACAGGAAAGTAATGAGAGTGACAAGAACAACGAAGAATACAACCATGAATTCTCAAAACAAAATGCACTTCCTTTAGGAGATATCATGGACATACCAATGGATATCGATAATGAAGAAAAAGTGATTAAGATAGGAAAGTGCCTTGATGATGAAGAACAAGAGGACCATGCAACTTTACTTCATGACTTTCTCGAACTTTTTTCTTGGACATTCAGATATGCCAGGAATTGACCCTAAGATTATAACACACAACATACTCGTTGCTGAAAATGATAAACCTATTAGACAAAAGATTTGAAAGATGAACCCTAATATATCCTTGTTGGTTAAGGCTGAGATTGAGAAGTTCCTTGAAGCTAGTTTTATACGTATTATAGATTATTCTCCTTGGATCTCAAACATTGTCACAGTTGTGAAACCGGACAATCATATTAGGATGTGTACAGACTTTCGAGATTTAAATAAAGTGTCTTTAAAAGATTACTTTCCCCTTCCTAATATCGACATGATAGTAGACTCGATTGTGGGACATGATTTGTTTTCATTCATGGAATGGATTTTCTGGATATAATCAAATCTTTACTAACCCTCAAGATTAATACAAAATAGAATTTACAACTTGGGGAACATTTTGTTGGTTCATGATGCCTTTTGGATTGAATAATGCAAGCACAACAAATCAAAGAGCTATTACATTGATATTTCATGATTACATACATATAAGATTTTGGAAGATAATGTTGATGATATTTTAGCAAAATATTTAACTCAACAAAATAATGTGAATATCCTTCAAAAGATATTTGAGCGAATGTGAAAATACAACATGATATTGAATCCGTAAAAGTGTGTCTTTGGTGTGGATAGTGGAAATTTTTTAGGTTTTATCGTATCTCACAAAGGAATTGAGGTGAACACAAAGAAAATTGATTCTATAGTTAACATGCCACCTCCCAGAAACATTTCTCAATTATGCACTTTACAAGGAAGAATTCAGGCTATCCGACATTTCGTAGCATAGTTAACGGATTGAACATTACCATTTACACATCTCCTTAAGAAAGAAGTTTAGTTTAATTGGAATGAGGATTGTAAACAAGATTTTGAGAGTTTGAAAGATTACCTAATTTCTACTCCACCTGTTTTACAACCTATGCAAGATAAACCATTCATCCTATATACAGCAACATCATCACATGCTCTTGCAGCATTGTTAGCTCAACAAGATGAAAATGGTAAAGAGCATCTTGTTTATTACATTAGCCAAACTTTGATTGATTATGTGACATGATATACAATGATAGAGAAACAATGTTTGGCTCTTGTATTTGATACTGGTAAGTTGCGACATTACTTACTGAATGCTAAAATACATGTGATAATGAAGTTTGATTCTTTAAAACATATTTTTGCTAAAATTGATTTATCAAGATGCTTAGCTAAATGGGTTATGTTGTTGACTCGGTTTGACCTTAAGTTTGTTTCACAAAAACCAATTAAAGGATAGGCCTTGACTAACCATTTAGTTGATGCCCCTTCTCCCTTAGCATTACCTAATGAAGAAGCATTTCCTAATGAGAGTGTGTTGACTATTTAGGAAAATGAAAATACATGGGAATTATATTTTGATGGATCTAAGTGCAAAATAGGCTTTGGCGTGGGAGTTCCAATAGCACCACATGGAACCGCCTGGAGGAAAACCTAATCCCTTATCATATCAGTTAAATTTCCTTTGCACGAACAATACCATAGAGTATGAAGCATTAATTGTTGGATTACGTGTTGCTTTAACTCTAGGAGCCCAAAACATTAAAATATTTAGTGATTCATAATTAGTCATTAAACAAATAAAAGGAACATATCAAGCGAAGCATGAAAAACTATTGAAATATAAAGATCTCACAATGACTTTTTTAGAGAATTTTGATTCGTTTACTATTGACAACATCCCATAGAAAGATAATCGACATGTGGATGCAATGGCAAGTGTGGCTTCTCCGATATCTCCTCAAGATCCTTCAAAAGACTTCACATTTGTTGTCCATACAATTATGAAACCATCGATTAATTATAAAAACAAATGAAATATTAGCAATCACCATGGAAAGATCTAGTGAATGGTACACATCGATCTTTAATTATTTAAAATGGTACCTTTCCTAAGCCAACAACTAAGAATACTAGAGCCCACCCTCAGAAGCTCGCATCTAAGTATATAATTCTTGCCAATGTGTTGTATCACATGTCCTTTGATGGTCTCTTGCCTAGATGACTTAAACAATCTGAAATTCCCATAGCACTTGAGGAAGCTCATTTAGGTGCTTGTGGAGGTAATTTTGGAGGAAGCTCATTAGTTCAAAAGTTACTTTGTATAGGATAATATTGGAGGAATATGGAACAAAATTGCTTTGCATATGTTAAGAAATGTTACAAATGTCAGGAACATAGCAGACTGATTCACGCTCCTGCTTCTGAACTTCACGCACACGTTCCTATTTGGCCTTTCTTGATGTGGGGCCTGGATATCATTGGAAAAATTTCACCCCCTTCCTCTGCTAGACATACATTTATAATTACTGCAACAAATTATTTCATGAAATGGGTGGAAGAAATTCCCCTTCGTTCAACAACTATTGATGTAATATGTCGTTTCATATTGGAACACATTATTGCTCGCTTTGGACTTCCTTCTATTGTAGTTTCAGACAATGGGACACCATTTAAGAATAAGGATGTGAAGAAGTTCTTAGAAACGTTTAACATGCAACATCGCTTCTCAACACCTTACTATCCACAATCTAATGGTCAAGTCGAATAAACTAATAGAGCCCTTGAGAAAATATTAAGGAAAACAATAAGCAAACACAATAAAGATTGGCACACAGCTAACATATGCATTATGGGCCTATTGTACGAACATTAGAGCATCAACTGGGAATACCCCTTATAACCTTTTCTATGGAACCGAGGCGATAATGCCCTTGGAGTTAGAGATTCTTTCATTAAGAATTGCTCTTCAAGGAATTATTGATGACAATACTAATAAGGAACAACATTTGCATTAGCTTGAAATGCTCGACAAATAGTGAATTAATGCCCTTGAGCACCTTCAAGCTTATTCTAAAAGAATGCAGTGTAGTTACAATGATAATGCCATACCTCATTCATTTAATATAGGTGATTTGGTGTTATGCGAGAATCAACGTAACGTCAATGCTGCCCCATTAGAAAAAGGAAAGTTCAGCCCTAATTGGTTAGGACCTTATATAATCAATAAAAATTATGGATCTGGAGCATATATGTTAATAGAAATAGATGGAACACCTCTTAAAGAACCTATAAATGCCACACATCTATGTCGGTATTATGTCTAATCTTCTTGAATAGTGTGGATGATAAAGCAGTGGTGTTATCTAGTTAGTAGATGACATTCTATATGCTCTCACATTGCTTCATTTTTGACAAACAATTATTCGTGTCTTGAATACTAAAGTAATTATTTAAATTAAATTTTTGGGTGGTTACCCCTTTAAGTTTCATGATATTCAAGTTCATCTTGTGTGTTATGTTATATTAGATCCTTACATGCATTTAATGTTCTTTAATTAGATCATAGGTGCATTTAATTTAGCATAACATACTTAATCATAATGTCACATCTAAGAAAAATTGGAATAGTTTTAATTAGATCTAATAAAACATGTTAAATCATGGAGATATTGTAAATAGTATTATTACAAAGATTATTTGATAAATTGCATCATCATTTAACATTCAATACATAAGTATAAATAATCAAACATCAAATGATCATATATATATATATATATATCCCAAAGTTTCAAGTACATGCCATCAATATATACAATGTTAACCATGTGGTCTATGACTATTGGATCCCTTGGGATCTAGTTATCACATCTATCTACAAATAGTCATTGAGGCGATTGGTATCGTCATGATCATGAACAAAATAAGAGCATCAAAAGCATCGCATGAACCATGTTATTATCCAATAATGGCCTCACGGTGCTCTTCTAGCTGGGTGAGTGCTCGATTTGTAGATTGGATATCTCTACTGAGATCTCTCAACCTCTATTGGATCTCGAGACAACTGAATCTCCTCATAGGTAGCCTCAAATCTATCCACACACCTTGTAGCACCCTCATACGATTACCTCATTCTAACATAAGGCTCAAACAACTCTTGGTCCCACTCCACGATGTGTGAAGGCATGTAGTTTGTAGTCTCATCTCTGAGAATAGGGGGCACTACCTCTATAGCTTGTAATCTACTCCAGAGGTCCCATAAATCTCAAAACACCTACTAGATATAAATTATAAAGCCAATCAATACACGCCATGGTGGCTACATATATTTATGAAAAATAAAAAAGCATAAGCATAATCACAAATAAAATGTCATCACCTAGGTCTCTAGCTGGCTATGTAAAGATAGCCTTGTCCTGTGTAGGAGGCATGGAGGATGTGCTAGCCTCTCCATGCTCATGGGTTTTGGAATGTGTTGTGATTGTCGACTATGATTTGGTAACACAAATGGGAGATGGATCTACCCACTCGTGGGCAACTAGACTCTCGTATGTTGTGTTGTTGCCCTCACTCATTGGCTCCTCCTCCTCCTTGACCTCTTCCTCTCCCTCATAATTAAGGTCTATTTCCTTGTCATAGTCCTCATCTATCTAATTTTTGAATAGGCCAGTATCCCTAAGTCTTGTATCCTCATCTATATCCTCCTCATCGTCCCTCTGATCTGGGAGCAATCTTGCATAGCCTATTGATTGATCCATGGGGAACACTAGAGTTGGTCATGTTGTTTTCCACCACTCCTCATATGTATCTATAGTATCGACATCATCAATGTCAAAGACTGGGGACATGTCATGGTTATTATCATCAGATTCACTCGAGATGACATCATCAAAGGTGAATTGTCTAGTGTCTCCTGGCCTCTGGGAACTCTGCATTGATCACCTATAAAAGGGTCATGCTACTAGTGCTACCTAAATCTAACCAAACTATCACATGACACGATCATAGTAGAATGGTCATACTACGTAATCGTATATTCCCTGAAGAAATCTATCCCTCTGCATCCTCCTTAGCTATTGAGTCTCATCTGGCCACTGTGGTATCAGCTGGTAAGGTCTCCACATGATCTCCTCCTGATCAAGGCGATTGAATCTAACTCTCTAATATAAAAGATCTTTGGACTACCATGCCTGTCTTAGTGGATAATTGAATGCATGGGGGTATCTGATGGTGGATACCAAAAGGAATTCAATCATTCTGGTGCATGTGATATGCTCCAAACACCACACCTCCTCAGAAGGTACAATGCACCCACTAAATAATAAACAACAATATATGACTAAATAAACTACCAAAAATTGCATATAAACCACTAACTTTAGTCACTTGACTATTAGTGGTTTATTTTAGGTCATTTATGACTAAACAATTTTAGTCATTTATTTAGTCATTGATTTTAGTCATTAATTTGGTCATTATCGGCTCATTGATCTTAGCTCATTTATTTAGCTCTCATATTTAGTCATTAATTTTAGTCACTTGACTATTTTAGTGGTTTATTTGTAGTCATTTATAACACCACCAAATTTATGACTAAACTATTTTAGTCATTTATTTAGTCATTACTTAACACATTTAGTCGCTAATTTAGTCATTTATTTAGTCATGGTAGTCATTTGTTTAGTCATATTTATTCATTCATTTAGAATACATTTTAGTCATTGATTGTTGTTAACTCGACTATTTAGTCATGGTAGTCATTTATTTAGTCATATATTAGGTCATTACTTTTAGTCATATATTTATCATTACAAATCAAATCTAAATTTTAATTAATTCTCACAAATTTATGCATATAAAATTCAAGTATCATAGATATTCAAATGTTAAAAAGCACTATGAAATGAAGACGAAAAATGCTTGAACAAAGACACAAACATAAATAGATTACAAATCAAGAGGAGCCACAACACAGTATTTATGAGTGGAGAAAAAACCACTCTGGAAATTTACTTCATTAAGCCTCATTGACAAATCAAAATCTCATTGGTTACATTCAATGTCTCAATGACACTGTACAACTTATAGACACTATATAAATAGAATACTCCTATTTTCATATACTTATACTATTTTCCCATTCCTTAACTGCAGTCCTTTTGGAAGGGCAATGACCTCCTATAGGGCTTGACCCATTTAATCCCCTTGCACCATTGAAGCTTTAATCTTGCCACTATTGGTTTCCTAGCCTCCAAACTCTTCCCTCACTAGTATTCACACCTTTCACTTCTCCACCTTTGGAGTTGCAGCCTGAAAATAAGGTTTCAAAATTTGCACATCAAAAACTTAGAAAATTCAAATAATACAAAGGATAAAATTTAAACATTTTCTTTTCCTTTTCCAACTATGGCACCTTAAACTTAGGCACTAGATATAGTGAATGTATTAGAATTAGATATATCATCCATCAAAAACATATTTGGAAGTAGATTTTTATCAGATATTGTAGTTGCAAGTTCCACTAGTTATAATAAAGATAAATAGTTTTACCTTTCTACATCAACTAATGCAATTTTGATAACTTTTAGAGGATCGACAATGCTAGCCCTTATCATATCAACATACTCACCTGCAAGTTGCAACACAACATTAAACTTATTAATTAGACTCAAAATCTAAGAAAGAAAAAGAAACTTTAAACATTATCAATTTAGTAAAAAATCATCAATTTCAAAGATCAAAGTAGCTAATGCTTCACTCTCTACATCCTCTGCTACAATCAAAAGAGGCCTTTGTTTTCATGATAAATGCAACAAGAAATTATATTATTTGTCAAAACTTATCACTATGTACTTATGAACTCAAGATCATTCAATTTGTCAAACTAATCAACATGACTACCTAATTTATTTCTATCACATACACTTTGGGTATACAAGATCATTGAGAATCCCAATTATTGAACTATGAAATTCAGCAACGCAACAAAATTATATCTTAATTAAAATGTAAATCAAATCAACATTACATGTCTCAGCTTATCAATTGATCTCAAATTGTATTTACACCTTTGTCATATAGCTTAAGGACATCTACAATAGATATGCACAAAATGAATTTGGTGGAAATGCTTTAAAAACTTTCAAGTGAATATAATTCATAGGTTTAAATCCAAATTCCACAACCATTGCCAACATCCTCCCTACCTGTGCCAAAATGGGAGCTTTGAAACAAGATATGAATATCCTTCAATGCATAGACAATACATCCCTATAAGAAATATTATACTCCCTCAAAATATTATTACATATTATTCTATTGAGGGGACTTTACTTTATCGAGGGGACGTCAAATAACTCTTGTCGATGTTCATTTCTTATTAATGATATCAAGTTTCCACAATCCATATTGTAGTGTTGTGTATTTTTTGGATTCGATTGTGTAGAATTTTTTTCATCAACGTTTTGGATCACACTCTATGATCCATCATCAGGATTAGAGAGCAAGAAGAGAAAAATGGTAAAATTTTAGACTAAGATAGGCTAAAAAGGAAGAGGGGTAAGGAGAGGATACACGTGGTTCAAGGACCAAAATAAAAACAAATAACTAAAAGCAACAAATCAAACACATACAAAGTCAAACCCAAAATATTACAAGCCCTACAAAAAATGTAATGAATTAAACATAAGCCACCAAATATATAATAAACAAAAGAATATTAAACAAAAACAATTAAAAAAATAAGCAAAAAATGAACCACTTACCTAAAACTATAGGCAAAAACAAAATGAACACACCTAAATACAAAAATATGGATATAATATACCCATAAAAGACCAAAAATACCTACAAACAAAAAACAAATAAAAGAAAATCTAAGTAAAAAATAAAAGAATGAAGAAATAAAAAACCACAAAAATATAACCAAATTAAAAATGGAAATAAAAATCAACAAAGAAATTAACCAAAATAAATAATCAAAAACAAATATAAAATAAAAAGGGTATGTAACATAAACCTACACATAAACCAAAACAAAAAATCAAAAATTCACAACAAATATAAAAACATACAAACCAACCAACACTCAAACATACAAACCAACATACATGCATGCATGCATATATATTTGTATGTGAGTGTGAAAAAATAATAAAAATGACCAAAAACATAATAAGCACAAAAGAATGTAAATAGACGTATACAAATTTATATACATAAACATATGCCTAAACATCAACACAAATAAAATAAAAAACAAACAAAAAACAAGTATATATATATATAACAAAACCAACAAATCAAAAGACGAATGAAAAACACCAACGCCAAAGGATAAAAACCACAAACACAAGAGCGAGCAAGAAGGGCAAGGGAGGGCAAGAAGAAGCGGCAATGTTTTTCATTCCATCAGAGGGACCACAATCTTTTTCCTGCTGATGTCCACCTCTCTCGCAGATGAGTTCGGGTGTTGTTGGGCTATCGGTGGGACTTTTACATGACTCCCACCGACAAGAAAGAGTCCTCTCGATGATTTCTTCAAAACTACTTGGGCTATCGGTGGGACTATGATGTGACTCCCAATGACACGCAAGAGTCCTCCCAATGGAAAATCAAGAAGATTGCATTTGGCACGATGTGCTCAAAGAGATAATCACACGATTTGCAGACAACCAAGAGCATTGAAGGGTGTCAGAGATGCCATCTCATGGAATACAATGATTGCGGGATATGCACAAAATGGATTTGCTAAAAAGGCTTTAGAAACTTTCAAGCAAATGCAATTAGCAAGCGTGAAGCCAAATTATACAACCTATGCCAGCATCCTCCCTGCCTATGCCAAAATGAGAGCTTTGGAGCAAGGTATGAACATCCATCAGAGCATAATAGATGGGGGATTTTTGTCATATATTATGGTTGGAAATGCTCTATTAGACATGTATGCAAAATGTGGAAATGTACACAAGGCGCATGAACTCTTTGATGGAATGCCTCAAAAAGATGCCATTGATGGATAAATTGTGCAATGATGGATAAATTACTCTAGTTTTTGAGTGCTCCCCAATTATTCAAATGGTATGTCTTCAAAGCCATCTATCTAATATATAATTAAATTTTGTAATACTTTTGCAATGTGCTATGAACTAATACATTTTTATAAACTCTAAGATTAAAAGATTTTGTCATTGAGCTTTCAACTAATACATTATAGCTAGTGCAGGACTTCATTCTAGTTTTAGAGACACATTTTAACAATATAAAACTTGGAAACTTAATATGTAAGAACACCATTTTGATTTGTATGGTTAAAGATCAAGAGATTTGGAACAATTTATTTTTCATAATTATGCATAGCACACACCACAATAAAGTAGTGTTATATTTTATTCTTATTAAAAAATGGGTAAGATAGCATGAAACATACCTGTTCTCACTGGACATCTCGTAGAGCTTTCCTCTGCTAGAGAAAACAATGAGAGCCACCTCAACATCACATAACATAGAAAGTTCATGGGATTTCTTCATTGCAATGAACTCAGACAGAAGATCGTTGAACACAAGTCATCCAAGCTTCCTAGTTCATTTTCAATTTAGTTGTGGAGGATAGTTCATAAGGATGGAAATTAGCATAGGGGATCAGGTCTACCAAGATTATGGGACCATTATCCAATCATCAAACAAACAAGATCAAATCACTTAACTAAAATATAACCTCCTATAACAAGTCAATGAAAGAATATAATAGAAAGGTATAAAGCCAAATTCCACAACCTTTTCCAACATCTTTCCTACCTATGCCAAAATGGGGGCTTTGGAATAGGGTATGAACATCCATTAAAGCATAAATAATAGAGAAATTTTGAAATATGAGGTCATGTCTAGAATGACAGATCAATCTCATGTGTCAATAGAACATTGCTTAACTGAAGAAGGGTGCAACAAAAAGGTGGCACTAATCATTGTTAAGAAGTAAGCCACAATAATATCAAGTGGTAAATGTGCTTCACCAATAATTGATCAAGTTTTGCAGATTTAGGTTGATAAGATTAAAGCATATTGTGTATAATTATGAGCTACAATAATAGTAAACTAATTTGAAGAGAAATGAAAATCCCACCACTGGAAAGGCCTACATTTGAGACACAAGCAGGTCTTGACTTGTAATCTATAAGGGCTTGCCACAACACAACCCAACTTTCTTTACATACTGCAAGTTCTATGATTATTGCAAGTAGTGCCAGACCACAGGAAAAAATAGGTTAAATACCAAATTCTTATTTCATAAAAATCAATTGAAGAGGATTCCCTAGAATTAGAAACATCTCTAACCATGTCTCTGAATAACACCCTCCAATAGGTCAACAAAATGATGATTATTTTAATTCTGAATAGCCCACGACTGCTTTATTCTAAATTTAAATTCACAAATGATGAGCTATTTGGATGCAATTCAATGGCCCCTTGGGCTTTTTTTTTTTTTGAGAGAGAAGATAATTGGTAGGCCAACTTCCTTTTCATCATCAATGACAAGTGTACTCCTAGCATGTAGAAGTAAATCCAACTATTTTTTATAGGGTGACTGGTTAGGTCTATAGTTTCCTTCTTTTTTCCATAGCTCTAAGGAGAGGGAGAAACCATCAAAATCACTTTGTCACAATTTCTATAAAAAAAAGACTTAGGCTAAGTAAAGGATGTTCCACCCTCCTTGTGATTGTTTTTCATCCCTTGAATTTCATCCCTCTATTTTTGTTTTATTCCAACACAGAAAAAAAGGTTTGAGTCACTAGGAAAAGAAATTTGAAAACAAAAAAGATGAAGGTTATGCATATAACCAAACATACCAACAAGATGTTCCCTCGGTGAATCAAAGAACTTGCAATGCTTTCTACAAATGCCACATATGGGTTCATGTGACCCATAATGACAAGTCAATCTCATGTGTTCTACCAAATGCTCCATTTTGTTGAATTGCTTGAAGCATGTTGCACATTTGTTCCTACAATCACACCCATAAATGTTATCTTCTCAAATTTACTTAAAAAGATATTCCATGAAAGGAAAACCATATGCCATGAGAGACAATTTGACCCAACATAGCACTATATTAACACATAATAAAACTTTGTACTAGATTTTCATTTGGGCACATTTGTAGTAAATCGTGCCTTATATTTGCTATTAGGGAACACCCTCATCATTGTTATTATAATTTAATCAGGTAGTACTAAGAAAATCAGAGATCTTAAACTATGCAAAGCTCACAATAAATTCCATTCTAGGTATGCATATATAGAATTGTATCAAAAATGAATCTTAAGCAGATAAACCATATGCCATGATAGAGTTCCATCTTAACTAATCTATAGTGACTGCACCTTACAATTCAACTGCCATTGCAATCTCTTCTCATTCTACAGGGTTTTGCTTCACTACCTTGTCATTTACTACCATTCCCTTGCACAGAGAAAATAGTCCTCATGCCTTTTGCATAGTGCATAGGTATAGCACTGTCAAACTTGGACTATAGAGGTAGGCAATGAACACATTGGAAAATCTAGATTGGGATGCAATGAATAGTGCTAACATTATACTACCCCTAGGATTCTTAAAATAAACATCAATGTACAAGATCCATACTACCCCTATGATCAGTGTATAAGATCCATACTGCCCCTATGACTAAGATCTATCCTTTATGACAAAGAAATGAACTAAGAACTGTCAAACTAGGACTAAATATATGAAGAGCACTAAAGCTTGACAAAGCCACAAGTATAAAACATGAAAGAGTGTTAACTGCAAACATGGCATGAATTAGAAATACCACCAACTAAGCATAATATCATTGACAATATGAAGACATGAAGAGAATTGTCAATATGATTAAGATACTGTCACTATATCATTATCAATGAAACTTATCACCATGAAGCATCAATACCATGAGCTTTGACATCAATACCATTGAATGATCAAGTTTACCAACAAACACCATTAACCTTTTGCAACATGAACATAAACACATTCCTGACAAACAAAAAGAAATAACATATCTTTGACATCAATTCGTTTGACATTTTTGCATCAACACTATGAAGTGAATGTCTGCAAATAGTCACCTTGTATGTTCAAAGTACACTGTCAAAGGAGCAAATCATTATCCAAAATCCAAATCACACAAAGGTTGCACTTCAAAGAACATTGTGACACATCTTTTGAGACCATTACCATTATGACTGTTATAACACCTTTTGTGACAATAGATTGCTTTTAATTTGACTTCATGGTCTTCTATAGACTATAGCTCAAGTAGTTCAAACTGTTGAAGCATTGTCAAATCAGAAACACATACCTTTTCTCATCAAGATCACAATGATAACACTAGAAAAAAAACATAATGTTGTTGGAAGATACCTGCAACAAGACTTTTGAGGAGAAAGAATAGAAGCATTATAGCATTTTCAAAGACTCATATGATATTGTCATTGAAAAATTTAAACAAGGACTATCACAAACTTGAAGGTTGGTTGAGTCTAGTCTCTGCATCTCTTTGATGGATTATGTTCTCTAATTAAATTTTAAAATTATTGAAATGGTTCTCTTGTATTTGGTATTTCAACATTATGTTCATGCATAGAGGGGTAAACCATAACATGCCATGAAATTGTATAAAACAAAGTCTATCCAATAGCTTATAAAAAAATTCAAAGACAATCTATGCAATCTCCACATGGTATCATGTGACCTATACAAGACTTTAAACTCACCACACTTGAAGTGTTCAACAAAATGCCTCAAAGAAATGTGGTCTCATGGACTACAATAATTATAGGATATACAAAAATTAGATCTATTGAAATGGCTTTAGAAACTTTCAAGCAAATGCAATTTGCAGGTTTAAAGCCAGACTCCACAACCTTTGCCAACATCCTCTCTACCTGTTCTAAAATTGAAGCTTTGGAATAGGGTATGGACATCCATCAAAGCATAATAGAAGGGGGATTTTTTTTTTATATTATAGTTGGAAATGCTTTGGTTGACATGTATGCAAAAAATGTAGCCATTAGAGAAAGAATTCTAGTTTCTTTTGGACAGACGCCTCAAGAGATGTCATCTCTTGATCTACCATTGTTGATATACATTAAAACGGATTTGTTGAAAATTCTTTAGAACTTTCTGCTAAGCAAATGCAATTGGCGGGTATAAAGCCAAATTCCACAACCTTTTCCAGCATCTTTCCTACCTGTGCCAAAATGGGGGCTTTGGAACAGGGTATGAACATCCATCAAAGCATAAATAATAGAGGAATTTTGTCATATGTTGTAGTTGCAACTTCCCTAGTAGACATGTATGCAAAATGTGGAAGCATAGACAAGGCATGTGAATTGTTTGAAAGAATGCCTAAAAGAGATGCCATCTCATGGAATGCGATGATTGTGGGATATGCAAAAAATGGATTTGCTGAAAAGGATTTAGAAAATTTTCAAGCAAATGCAATTAGCGGTGTGTGAAGCCAAATTCCACAACCCACGATCCTCCCCGCCTCGTGCCAAAATGGGAACTTGGAGCAAGGTATGAACATCCATCGAGCATGGCCAGATGGGGATTTTTTCAGATATTATGGTTGGAAATGCTCTGTTAGACATGTATACAAAATGTGGAAACATACACAAGGCATGTGAACTCTTTTATGGAATGCCTCAAAGAGATGTCATCTCATGGAATGCAATAATTGCAGGATATGCACAAAATGGATTTTGCAAGGATGCTCTCAAAATATTTGTTGGTATAAAGTTTTGTAAATCTGATTACTTAAAACTAAGATAGAAGATAGGTAAGCCCACATTCCAACATGCTCACCTATTGAAAATGGCTGCCAACATCAAAAAGATACCTACTCTAGTCTTATTTGAATTTTTCTATAAAATATGCTTAGCATCTAGTAACTAAATGCTTTATAATTGAGTAATATAAACTAAAATAGATACTTTCTAATCAATGAAAGTTATTGAAGTGAAGCTTACACCAAAAACAAAATGATATTTATATTGCCTCATATATTAAAACTATATAATGAGAGTGCAACTAACTCTACAGTGAGGATGATAAGTAAAATATACCTAACAACGGTGATAAAACCACCAAGAAACAAAGCTGGTCTTTGCAAGAACAAAACATGTTTACATAAGCATCAAACGAATTCTAATTTTTGACACATTTTTGAAGTCCAATAATAAAAATATTAGGAATACACATGTTATCAAGTTAAAAACAATTACATAAGCATACTCTAGTATAATTTAAAACCATAAACCATTAGAGAGCATATGACCTTAACTTGGAAATTCAAATGTGTGCATTTGTTGGCAACATCAAAAGATACCATTAAACTAATCTTTATTGTGGAAGCTTTGATGTTCTCTTTTACAAAATAAATCTATTATAACAATCTTCTCAAATTTATTTTGAACAAACTACTTCCAAAGAAGATGTAAACCCTTCCCATCGCTTTGGATTTATTATTGTTCTTTGCGTTCGGTTGCTACTTGTGACTATGATGATACTATTATTGTTTGGTTTGGTGGTTTGAATAGTAGACTATTGGTGATTATGCGTATACACTTGGGGATATGATTATTTCATATGACATTGTAGTTGGTGATGTTAGTTGATTTTCAAAATTATATTATGATGCAGTGATTTTATAAATTATGTTATGAGATGAATTGTTAGTTTAGAAATGTTATTTTATCAGTTATATTATAATTATTAGGATAGCTGTGATGAAGGATAGTGTAGCATCACTCGTTTGCGAGTGCTCTGTTATGCTGTGATTCCTTCTCACAATGCAATGTTTCGATTTAATGCTTTGATTTTATATATATGTATGCACATGTACACAACTTTGTTTGTATGTAGGTATTGCAGGTACAAGTCTCGATTCCACCTGCTTCAGCAGGACAGGGCGAGCACCAATAGCCCAATGGTTAAATGTTGAAACAGAGGTGGCATTGAAGTCATCTCGTCCCATGATGTCAGACTGTCTTGTTTGATTGGTATTGTTCATTTTTGTAATTGTCGTCATTTGTGGTTTGTGTTTTGTCGTATTTTGATTAATGTTGGTACTTTATATGTTGTGGTGTATTTGATTTAAATGATGGAAATAATTGTTTATTTTAATGTTAGATTTATTTGCATTTAAATATTTAAATGTTTTATTTAATTTTATAAGGTCATGTGTTTTATTAAATGATAATTAAAATATTAAATTGTGTGTTATTTATTTTAATTAATTATCTTTTTGATGATAATTATTAGAATAAATTATTTAAATTAAATAGATAATGTGATGTGCAAGTAAAGTGGTAAAAATAGAAACTAAAACAGTAAAACAAATAAAAGAATAAAAAAGTTGTGAGAATGAATAAGAATAGAGATCTGATTAAAAATCTTGCTTTTAAAGAATTATTTTCTTTTATTTTTGATTTTTAGAGTTTCTTGGAAGGAAATGGACAATATCTTTTATTTTAATTAGGAATTTTGTGAGTTTTTTTACACACACAGAAGATTAGTGATAAAAAAGTTGCACAAGTCATTGATTATGTATTTTTGAATCGGGAGAGAATATTTTTCAATCTTTTGCTATATTTTGAGGAGAGTTCTTGAAAGGGTTTGGGAATCTGTTACTGGTTATTCTGGAGTCTTTTGAGCAAAGGATCGGGTTTGAGATTTGAGCACGGTTACTCAGAGGAGATTTTGGAAGCAATAACGAGAAGCTCTTCGGAGAGGCCATCAGAATCAACGAGCATCACCAGATTTTTGAATAAGTGCAGGACTCTAGGTTTCAAATGTTTCATCTCATTCTTCTTTCTATTTCTAAAAGAAATTAGATAAAGAAATGAATATATATATGATTGATTGTTTGAAAGTAAAAAAAAAGAAAACCTTCATTAGTAATTTAATGATTCCTAGTTAGCAAACCAATAGGAGAAGATTATTGTCACTGAGAAACCATTATGTAGTTTCATTATAATTGGATCTTGAATAATATCATTTGTTTTTTTAGAAATACATTTGATTTGAATATATATATGTTCTGATTAAAAATATATATATGTTCTGATTAAAATATAATATTAGTTGGGCAATGCAGGAAACCCTCTCGGCCCCGTTAGAGTTATTAGATATATTCCTAGAGATTAATAGTATATATATAAATGTGTGTATATATATATATTTAATATGAATCATAAACCTATGTCTATATTGATTTCTTAATTTTATTTTTTGTTTTTACTGTCAAACCAGAATGAAATTTTAATTTAATATTATGTTGGGGTTCGAGCCGAACCAGTACAAGGTCGGCCGAATTGCTTTGAAATTTTATTTATTTTCGTTT
>VDFB02119189.1:0-19997 GCA_007258455.2 Sequoia sempervirens | reverse complement strand
TATTTTTTATTTACTTTTTCCCTTGAATGGTTGGTTTTCCATCCAAGGCTCTTTCTCTAGTACTTGATCCGCTAGCAAGCTAGTTTTCAAACCAAGACTGCCAACAACGCCCGAGGGTTTTCATTGTTTTTTAGTTTTTATTTTTTATTTTTTTCTAGATTTTGAGTTTTCAAAAACTGATGACATAGAAAATGTTAGTTGTAGACTTTCTACATGCCTTTACTACTTCCAAATGTAGCATTGCATTTTCTTGATGTTGATTTTTTTTCATAACCAAATAGCTAGTGATAGATGCTTGTTGATTATGTTGCTCTCTATTTGTCAGAGGTGACTCGGGATAAGGTACCAACTACCTAATGAAGTCATGGATATCTTATCCATTACAATCTCTAGAATGACTTCATGTTACAAATTATCCTATAAAAACCCAAAACAAACAAATCCTTTCCATACAAGCATAATATCATCAATATCAATCAAGTATAAATGCCAACAATAGGATTATGGATATGAACATTGGAATTGGTATGGAGGAATGTATTTCAGGCTACTGAAGAATGACAGATGGTTCAGGAATTAACATTATTTATAATGGAATTTTATTGTGGAAAAGAAGAACTCCCTCAGATAAGTTCTATGATGATGAAAGTGGATATGGCTGCAACTAATCCCTGAATATGAATGGGATGAAATGGAATGTCATCAATATTTATTTATTTATGGACTGTGTAGAAAATATTAACTATTATTTGTACAGGGAAGATGAAACTAGAATTTAGTAGTTGAAAAACATACCTGGATAATTTGGCCTACATTGTCATCACACTAAACAGGTTTCCACAACTCTTCATTGTCTTCATTTGTTTTGAATGGAAAGCAAAAGCGGGCATCTAGGGGCGGCAACCCCCAGTGAGGTTAAGAGGCAACGCCCCTTGTGCGCTCCCTGCCCCTTGAAACCAAGCCCAATTTACCACTTTTGTGACCACAAATTTTCTTATCATTGAAGACATTTTAATGTTTTCGTGTTGTTTTATGAAGACTCGCAGAAACCTACAATTCCTGCTATTTTAACATCATCTACAATACTAAAAAATGATTAATACTAGATCTCAAATGACTATATGTAAATTTGGTATTCTGTGTTCTGTGTCAGTTTTGCATGGAATTTAAGTCTGATTATTTTTAAAGGGTCATTTAATTTTATTTTAAACACAACTTAACATCCATGCAGACCAATTATAAACACAACAAAATAAACATCTAACTTTAAGACCAAATCGGCAAAATTTCTGAGTTGCTTGGGTTGTAACTATTCCTAGAAAATATTGAGGCTTTGCATGCAACCTACTACATTCCAATTTTCTATCAAATGTTATAGCTATAGTTTGAAAAGAATTCCAAAAAGTACTACACAAACTTAGCGATCCATCAAAGAGAAAACAAAATTGAAATATTTAGATCCCCAAATATAGGAACAACAACCTTATTATTTGTAGATGCTAAAAAGTAGTGATTTCCAGTAAGATTTACCTTCAATGTCGACATGTGGTTATATCCATGCAAAATCTAGAGCAATGATATCAAATCCATTGCATGTCTGATTCCAATAATCATGCAATTTAGTTATGCTTTTCTTCTAGCCAAAACAGGATCTTCTTTTGGCACAATCTATTTGTATGTGATTTTTGAATTTGTCAAATCTATTTGACCCATGGAATTTGTCCAAATAACAAACTTCATGCATGGCAATAGATTTGATGCAATCTTTTAGGGTGTTAGATTGGTGTGTTCCTTCTAATACTTGCATGAATCTCTCCAATAGAATTGAAAGAGTGAATACCCAATATTGCTTCAACTCAAAATCATGATCTTCCCAAAATTTTGTCTCCAACCTACATCAACAACTAAATATTCCTTTATGATATTAGTAGCTATTAGTTTCTACACAGTGGTGTTAGTCTGGTTTTTTTTTTTAATTTTTCTCTTGCATGCACGAATCTTATTGATCTTGCAATATTTAAATGGGGTGAGTGTGAAGATAATAGTAATGGACAGATGAAAATAATTTATTATGTAGGAATGGATTAGGGAGATGGAAATGGAAATAAATCCAAACAAGTAATTATTCTTCAAAACCCTCATTGCACAAAAATAACAGTTTGAATCAGACAACTTATTATAGTCATCGATTATGTAAATTCTTCCAAATCAGCCATGTTGTCGTTTGTAACCTTGCGCTGTTTTTTTTTCAATCATTAGGATAACCAAGAGATGATATCATCAAGTTCCTATTGCTATTATTCCATCACACCGAAATACATGGGTAACCAACTACTATAATCACTGTGTATATAGAAATAAAACTAGGTGCAAGTTTTACTTGATGGCATACTATATTTCTATTTTGAATTCAAATAGAAATATTGATATGTATCTTCTACTTAACAAAGAAATAATTATAAAACAAGTACAAACTCAACATGGTAGATTTATGGAGAAGCATTTCTTTATACAAAGCTTTTATGATGAACTACTAGTACCCACAGAAATGAGGCTTTCATTTGTTTTGCATTTTGCATTTTGTAGCCATTCCATTGTTTCAATCTAAATTCCTAATTGTAGAAAATAAATTATAATCTATGTTGCAGGAAAATAAATTCTAAAGAGATTGTCGACCATGAATCTCCTATCACAAAAATTGTAAAGAGACATTCAACAGCTTACACGATCCACATCCAATACTTAGACATCTGATGTAAGACACCATAGTGTCCTCACTCAACTTGCCTAGCTGGGTAGGATGGTGAAAGCTGAGAACTTTGTTTATCTATCTCACCTAGACAAGCCTCTTTAGCAAATTTTGAATCTCCTAATAATGCTAGTCCCCGACAATGATGCCAAAAATGATGAGGTCGTCATTCACATCATTTAATCATGTCATTCCAAGGATGACATCCAAAGGAAATATGCAATAAGAGAGAGAGAGATTTATGGTTAACAACCCTTCTACCACCCTTCACTTGCTAAAATCAACAGTACACTTGCAAGAATTGGAAAGAGTACACTTGGCACTGAAATGGCACACTTGCAGAAATGAAAGAGCTAATAATTTGATAGAAAGTAAATTGTTGAATTGAAAGAAAATAATAAACATAGAAAACACCTGTAGGTTTACAACAAAGTATACATATAAATGTTTACAAAACATAAAAGAAAGAGAATAACAATTTATAGAATAAATAAACAAATAGAATACATTGATCCATCTTCCCTAGAATGAGTGGCCAACTCATTCCTTGGAAGAGGATTTTATTCAGAACATAGGCTTTTTCTCAAACTTCAAAATATATTTTATTGATTTACTACTTCAAGCTCCTAGAAAATGAGAAGGAGATGTGTATTTAAACACATCTCAGGATCTAATAAAAGATTACAAAATCTAGGCCATTTAATGCCAAAATCTACTTATTCAAAAATAGGCAATAAGATCCACGTTTCTAGGAAGACATTGAAACCACCTCAACAAACTATGGACTCAAAATACATATCTGGATTTACAAATTTAGAAGTATGAATACAACTGGATTAATTAGGCCATTACCTTAAATGGTAATGCCTAAAAATAGGATATCTAAATATATAAAGTCTATTTATAGATATCAAGGAAGTGATTACTTCAATCCAAAGGATCCAACTCTACTTCGACGCAATATTGGCATCTTCAGAGTATTATGTGCTGGTCTTTAGAGCACCTCTTTGGAGCACTTCCAGAGCATCTTTGGAGCATGATCTTTGGAGCTACATGTATACAATTTAACACCTTTTTCCAAGATTTAATGGCAATAGTTGACAATAAGATAACAATTATTTACAAAGAAATAACCAAATATAACTTCTTTATTTCATTCTAAATAAACCATAAGTTCGGAAACTACACTTAGATCCACTTTATATGCAAAGGAAAAATATGTTATTTCATAGATATAATGAGACATTTTATGGTCTCATCATATGTGTGTATGTATGTATACATACATGTACATATGTATATGTATGTATGTATATGTGTACATGTGTGTATGTATGTATACATATGTGTATGTACATGTATGTATGTATGTATGTATGTATATGTATGTATAAATATATTTATGTATGTACATGTATACATACATACATACATACATATATATACATATATACATACATGTACATACACATATGTATACATACATGTATACATATATATATATACACATACATGTATACATATATATATATACACATATATGTATGTATGTATATATACATGTTACATACATATATGTATATATACTTATATATGTGCATGTGTATATGTATATGTATAGTTGTGTGTCAACATCAATAACATGATTAAATGTTCACCTAGATGTTTAAATTTTTAAATTGATTCAATTAGAGAACATGTACTAATTTGTGCATGGTAAGTTCACTAAAGCTTTGAACTCTTAAAACCTACTAAATATGTCATCCTTGGTATTTAAGAAGTATTTATCCACGTCTTGCAAGAGAAATCATGTCAACGAAAGAAACATAGAACATGCTTCCTACAATTGATCCTATTGACATTAGTCTTCACACATCCAAATGCTCCTTACTTGAGAAAGCAACAATCTTGGACTAAAATTGGTTCACCTTGTAACTTGTAACATGGTTTCCTTCTCTAACCCTATAACTCGTGTTGTAGTAGGAATATGTTTTGGTCACTAAAGAATCATATGGGTTGGTCATGGAAGCGTCTTCAATATTATAGATATATTGTGCAGCTTCATGTATTGTTTTCACATTGTCTCTTTGGAGTTGTAATTTCTTATGGTGTTCTAAGTTGTAGAAGGTTCTATTTCATAGAGATAAATTTCTATTTCATTAGATATAAAGTTTAAAATGTTTTAGTTTAGAAACTTGATAGATTTGCAATTTAAAAATGTTTTAGTTTTTAAACTTGATAAATTTGTAATTTAAACATTTTTTTTAATGGCATATGAAAATCTCTTTATTTATATACATATATATGGTTGATGATCAGGCATCTCACCATTCTCCCCAGTCTGAACATCATGCTCAAGCTAGATTGAATTTATATGAGGAGAGTATTGGGGGATTGGAAAATGCCTTAAGATGCTTAGATCAAACAATTCATAACTCTCATAATCTGGTTAATAGAGACATATTAGAGAATATTAGGAATGAGATACATGTATGATTGGGACCATTCAATCATGAAATCCTTACAATGATCTCAGCATTGAGCAGTTTTATTTATCTCTTTCCAAGAGTGTTACTGGCATAGAGAAATGTAGATTTTTTAGTAAATTAGTTTCACAAGATAATGTGAATGGCATGTTCCCTTTTTATAAGGGAAAGGATATATAGTGACTAGGTGTGTAGATCAGCTTGTTCCTCCATTCATATATCCTAGATGGTTGGCAACTCATTATAAATGGCCTCACAATGATGAGCTGCCACTTTATTTTTTCAAACACTTATATGCAGATTTTCATTTACAGATAGATGTGGAATACACATATTTTCCTAAGCATGTTGGATAGGGTAGAGGAAAGTTTTATGATAAACCTTAGTATAAATGCCCTAATTTGTCACCGGCCATTAACAAGAGGGTATTAGTTGGTCCAAAACTTTTGGTTCTACCCAAACGTTTGGAATTGGTAACAGTAGGGAATAAAACAGTAGGGGATACCAAATCTCAGAATTTTTATAGTAATTCCACCATTACCACACAGATTGATTAGATTTCATCTAGTCATGTTGGTAGATACTTATTACGGTTGTGGATTAGCCTTCTTATTGAGGCTACATCTACTACTTATGACCCATTCACACATTCTGATCTACCATCACCATTAGATGTTTCCCATATGAGTGACAAGACTGTGTGTAATGTGTGTGCAACCTCCATTACTGATCTACTAGCAGCTTACTAGTTCATTAGTGAGGAGTATGGGATACCTCTTAATCATGCACCAACCCTTATTGAGCATCGACATCCTACTACACATAGGAGCTAGGAGGTGGAAGCTTCATAGCCATAGGGCATTCCACACCATCCTATAGGCTACAATGTGTAACATGTTTCTATTGATCTTGCAACTTGTCCAAGTCCTCATCATGTTACAGATCACGTTGAGGTTACTACGCCACCTAATCTTGTTCGTGGCACATATAGTGCACTTCTTTTTGGCACTGATATAGTTGTACCACCTAGAAATGTGAGTTTGTGGTGTCTTTGCACTCGTGATATTAGTGGGATTGGTAGAGCCCTCAATGATATACGACAGATACTTGAATAATTTAAATATATAAATTGTGTTCTAAAAATTTACATGTGTAAATATATTTTAAATAAAATTGATTTTGAAGTAGTGAACTATCTCCTGATTGAAATCATGTATTTGAAAATTTCTAACAATATGGTGATTTTTAGAGTTTGGAAATTTGGAGCATGATAGTGATCCCATGCATTATACAACTAAGGTACATTTAAATAATAAAAATTTAAATTACTTGATGTAAATTTGAACACATTGAACTTGTACATTGTAAATTTTAGATAATTTTACATATATGTACACATGTGTATTAAATTAAATTACATGTACTTGAACTTGTTTAGGGCTTGGGACAGGGCACAAGATAGGGATCAAGATAGCTTGGATTAGAATAGGGATCTAGATAGCTTGGACCAGGAGAAGGATCGAGATAGTTGAGATTAGGACATGGATTGAGAGAGAGATCAGGTTAGGGATTAGATGATTACATTCATACTAGGTATCCTTCTATTTGAGTTGTTTTACATGTTTTACAATATTATGGTTTGAACTCTTTATGCCAAACAGTTGTTATGATTTACATCACATTACATACATTTACATTATGGTATACACTTGTTATGATTTACATCATATTATATTATGGTTTGAACACTTTTTATACACATTATTATGGTTTGAACACTTGTTATTATTTACATTGTGTATTATTATGATTTTATTTATTTAGCAAGTTTGTACCTTAATTTTTTTTCCTTAAATATGTTCTTGATCAAAATTAGAGTTACACATTAATTTTTTCTTTAAATTCAATCTTGATTAATGTTGAAATCATCCTTTGATTAATTGTAGGCATTGAACCTTAGAAATAAAATTTTTGGACTAGAATGGTTGCTCTTTGCAAATTTATAAAGATGGATGAAATTAATTACAAAAATGAATCTGTCTTTAAATAGGTCAAGAAATAGAAATAATTTGAATGCAAATATGTAAGTTAGGTCAATTCCTAAGAGATTCAATGTTATAAGTGGAGTTGAACAAATGAAATCAAAGATTCTTGAACTTAAGAATACCATTGAACACAAATTTATGCAAATTTGGAAATAGATGATTTAGGAAATTCCAGGAAAAATGAATTTTTAAAGTTACTAGGTTTTGTATTGCATACATGATGTAGTATAAGTGGAGTTGAACAAATGAAATCAAATATTCAAGTGAACTTAAAAATTCCATGTCCAACATAAAAAGTGCAATTGAAAATAGATGATTTAAAGGAATTTAGGAAAAATGTGAACATTTTTTAAGTCACTAGGTTTTGTATTGCATATATGATCTAGCATATAAGTGGAGTTGAACAAATGAAATAAAAGATTCTTGAACTTAATAATTCCATGTCCAACATAAAAATTCAATTGTAAATAGATTATTTAAAGGAATTTAGGAAAAATGTGAACATTTTTAAGTCACTAGGTTTTGTATTTGATATATGATCTAGCATATAAGTGGAGTTGAACAAATGAAATCAAAGATTCTTGAACTTAATAATTCCATGTCCAACATAAAAATGAAATTGGAAATAGATGATTTAAAGGAATTTAGGTAAAATTTGAACATTTTTAAAGTCACTAGGTTTTGCATTGCATATATGATATAGCATATAAGTGGAGTTGAACAAATGCAATCACAGATTCAAGTGAACTTAAGAATTCCATGTCCAAAATAAAAATGTAATTAGAAATAGATGATTTAAAGGTTTAGGCAAAATGTGAACATTTTTAAAGTCACTAGATTTTGTATTGCATATATGATCTAGCATATTTAAGTGGAGTTGAACAAATGAAATCAAAGATTCTCAAACTTAAGAAGTCCACATGGAAAAAATCTAAATACAATTGGAAATATATGACCAAGCCTTTGAAAAAACCCATTCTAATTCATGTTACATGTCTAATCAATATAGATATCTAGATCTATAAAAAGTTTGAGTATATATATCTAGTCATGCATATATCAAAAAATTAACTTAAAGCTCCTAGTACATATAATCTAGATCCTCTTTATTTGTAATTATCTCTAAAATATTTTCATGATCTTCAATAGGAAACCTCCACTTTTGTTTGGCACATCCTCTTTTAGGTAAAGTTTCTAAATTTATTTTTGTTGCAATATAACTAGCTAAGTGACTATAATGTAGAACCTTTTTTCTTGGCATATAATCAACAAATAGAATACCATTTTTAACTATCATTATTTTTTGATAATATGTGCCTTCAATAATGACTGATCCAATGGGATACTCTTGTCCATCACCATTTGTCATCGATTCCACCAATTTTCATTTTGGTTGTGTACATCTTAGTAGATAGTAATCTACACCTTCCAGATTGTCACAATCTGCAACAACAATGAAAATATCTCTTGTACACACCATGTAGTGCAAACTGTAAATATTTAATATTTATATATAAACATGCTTGAAACTTACTTGTAGAATATATAAATTAATTTTAAGTTAATCAATTTATATACCTATAACAACTAAATTAGATACACATTCGTAATCAGCTAAATATAGAGGATCATAGACATCAACATTGCCATTTTCTTCAAAAGGAGGTATTGATACTAATTATTTCATTTGACATCATGAAACATAACTATCTCTAATATTCTCACATTGAACAATATTTTCATTTTCCTCAATGCAATCAACACAAAAACATGATTTTTCTCCCACATTAATTGCATAAGGCTTGCTACCTCCTATTGTCATAATTTGATGTAGACTTCAAATAACATTAATTGTGTAACAATTATAAGGATTTGATCGATTAATATCTGTAAATGACAAACATCTAAGTGATTAAAAAGTGAAAATTTAGTTAAATCATGTACACACACTTTGAAATTCAAATAACAAATTTTGACTAGAAGTGCCTGTAACTTCCCAAAAATACCATGTGTTGTATGTTGAGTTGCGAGCACAAAAATGACTTTGACACCATTCAACAATTTCATTTGTATTTTGTATGGCATTACGTGCAAGTACATGTTGGAATTTTTTTTTAGGTTACTTGAGGTTTAAGAATTTAATTTAGTTTAAATAGATTTTTTTTTTAAATATCAATTCCATATATATGGTGTTACCTACAAGTTCATGTTGATGAAGTGCACACTTCACACATGCTCCTACTCCATCGTGCTCTCCTTTTCCATGTACACTCTCATAAAAATTACACAAAAATTTGGTGCCACGTCTAGCATGTTGTTGGCTTAACCAATTAAAATATTTTACAAACTTAAATTGTCCTATGAAGTTACAAATAATTAAACATTTGAAAACTAAATCAGTTTCAAAAAACTAGATATATATGTACATATATATGCATGTATACATGTGTGTACACAACATATTATATATATAATTGAACAATTTAAGTTTAAAAGTTAAGTAAATAAATTTTAAATTTTAAAAAATGAACACTTACCAGCACATCCATCAGACCATATCCAATGTTCAACATTTATGGCATGTCGTCTCAAGTATTCAAAAAACATCCTAAAACAATGAGTTGCATAGTTTCTATCATGACCCATATCATCACTAATTAAAAGTGAACCTCTTTGATGATAATTTGATCATCTTTGCTACTTTGTAAACCATCTACATGTAACTTGACATGCCTATAGAAAACTTGCACAAAGATTGCAACTTGCTCTAAATGATAATATTGAATTTGAATCTTAGTTTGAGGACTAAATGTATATTTCTTAGAGAAATCTACAATAAAGAGAATACAACCTGGTGGAAAGCAATTCTTTGAATCACAAAATTTCTTTGCTTGCCATCTTGCACCATGACAATGTTGGATATGTGGATATATGAATTACAAAATTTATTCATAAATTCATTGTAAGGCAATCCACTCTCTTTGAGAACAATTTTTTTGGCCTTGACTCCTAACTTCGTTGAGTATTTCTCATATTCAAATCTATTTTGAACAAATAACTTGCACTAAATAATCAATATTGTCAACTTGTAAAAGATTCTTCAAATTTCCACAATCATTACATATATTTTTTATACATTGAACATTGAATTCATCTGAATCTTCTAATTTTTTGCATACAAGAGACTTCACAAATTGTGTTGTCCTTCCAGGGATGGCTATATTTCGATCAATTATTGTCATAGCTTTTTTATATGACTATAGGTGTAGATCAAATTTAACATGATTTTGACAACAACAAGTTTCACGTACTTTATTTATACGTACAAATGATGGCCGTAGTGTCTCAAACATCCTTTGAAAATCTTCACATTTAAAAAGTCTTGCTTGAATGCTTCAAAAAGTTCACTTTGTGTTGTATCTATAAAATGTTTTGGATGAGAAATTTTTGTACCATCTTCACCTATTATTTGAATAGTATCCCTTCTATTGGAAGAAACACGAAAGTGGTTGGTCCAATATTCAACCACCCGTTTCTTTACATCTTCTAAAATTCTATCTTTTTGGGGAACCCAACAAATATTTACCTAATTTTTCTCAATATTTTTATCTATTTTATTTCTCTTTTCAATATACCTTTGAACAGTTCTCCTAGAAACATTTAGTAATTTAGAAACTACTTGAACTTGTCTTCTATGTGATAATTTCTTATTAGAAATTATAGCCATCAATGCTCTGCGTACAACACTTGGATCACTAGCTCGACTCTTGTTTTCAATACAATTTAATGCTTCTTACAAGTTTTCAACAATTGTTTGTTTTAATGAACCTGGTGACCTTTTCCTATTATCAACCCCTAACAACTCCAAAATAGGGGTCATTTCTTTTTTCCTAAATAACTTTTTGAATAATTGTGCTCTTCCAATTAGAGATTTTTCTTCAAAAAAATCATCCCATATTCTTTTAGAGTGTAATTTTACTGTGCTTTCAAATAACATATCTTCGGATGAAATATTATTGAAAATAGAATCATCATCCATCTCCATCAGATTTTCCATACCATAGAAAAAATTTCTATTACGAGGTTCAATTTGTTCTTGTAAAGGTACATCACCTTGGGCATCGATAATTTACATGGGTTGTTCTTCAGTAGATGTTCCTTCACCCACTTTTCTCTTCTTCTCTCTTGTTTGATCATAATTCCTTGCTCCATTCCTTGGATTTCCCATCACAAATTGTACCCAAATTTGAAAATTCCCCTATATACAAATGTACACACGTGCTTTCAATGAATGTACAACTAATATTCCATAAATAGAATACTAAATAAATTGTTCATTTGTTAAAGCGAAAGGAAAAAAAAAAGAAAAAAAAATTAAAATATTGGTTTTCAAAACATAATGAGCTCGTATTTAAATACTATAAGCACTTTATAACCTCAAGCATCATCTAAAATTCATATATATATATATATATATATGGAAAATTCACATGTTAGAAATAATTAACATGAGCCACACACTAGATTATTGTCTAGTATCGAGGGTACGTATATGGTACGTTAAGGGATTAGGGTTGAGGGTGCAATGTATAGGGTAGAGGGTATAGGGGTTGAGGGATTAGGTTTTAACTAGGGTTGAGGGTTGAGGTTTAATTAAGGGTTGAGGGTTGAGAGATTAGGGTCGAGGGTAGAGGGTATATGGTTCAAGGATTAGGGTTTAGGGTCCAATGTATATATAGGGTAGAGGGTACAAGGTACAGGGTGTAAGGGTACTCTAGAATTTAAGGGTTGAGGGTTGAGGGTCCAATGTATAGGGTAGAGGGTATAGAGGATGAGGGATTGGGGTTTAAGGTTACTTGGAGAGGGTTGAGGGTAGAGGGTAGAGGGTCAAGGGTTTAAGGGTTGAGGGCTGAGGGATTAGGGTAGAGAGTAATTTACTTGGGTTTTAAGGGTTTAAGGGTTGATGGATTAGGGTCGAGGGTATAAGAGGGTATTGGGTTGAGGGAATAGGGTTAAGGGTATAAGAGGGTATAAGAAGGTTTAAGGCTAGTTTAGGGTTTAAGGGTTGAGGGTTGAGGGACGTTAAAGGTTGAAGGTAGAAGGTTTAGGGTATAGCTAGGATGTTTGAGGGTATAATATGGTTGAAGGTTGATTAGGGTTGAGGTTCCAATGTAGAGGGTAGAGAGTATAGGGGTTGAGGGTTTAGGGTTTAAGCATTGAGGATTAAGGGATTAAGGGTTGAGGGTTGAGAATTGAGGGTTGAGGGTTTAATGTATAGGGTAGATCAGAGGGTAGAGGGTAGAGGGTTGAGGGTTTATGGTTGAGGGATTAGGGTTGAGGGTCCAATATTGTATATGGTAGAGGGTACGTATATGGTACGTTGAGGGATTAGGGTTGAGGGTCCAATGTATAGGATAGAGGGTATAGGGGTTGAGGGATTAGGGTTTAACTAGGGTTGAGGGTTGAGGGTAGAGGGTAGAGGGTTAATTAAGGTTTTAATGTATTTTTCTCCAATTTTTTAAAAAATTCAACACTATTTATCGGGAGGGCGCTATATGTTTTTATCACTATCAACAATAAAAATAATATTAAGTTTGTAGTTAATTACTGTTGAAACCATTTTTAAAATTTATTGTCACTCCTAACAAGTAATATTAAGCCTTATTATTCAAACAACTCAAATAATTTAAACCATTTAAGTCTTGAATACATGCAATATATATAGATCTCAATAAAGTCATGAAGGTATACATAATGTCTTGAAAATGTCATATAGTGTTATAAGGTCCACAATGCCATATATGCATTTGATGAATGTCTAAATAAATTCATATAGGAATACAATTGTACACATTGGTAAAATATAAATACATACATATAAATCCATATAAGTATATACAATGATATACCTCTACATTTCATGGAAATTGAAATCATAGTTTGGCGACACTGGAAATCATGGCATATCACCTAGAGAACTGGGAACATTATGGTCATAACCCCAATTGGCATCGGACGAAGGCAAGTCAATCCAGCTGGGCATGATGGTTAATGCACAACATAATAAAATTTTGGCAACCGACTCTTATTAATACAAGTTGGCTGATTTTATTTTTACCCATCTTTGTCTAAGTTTTGCTTTGGCTTGCTTTGTAAAATAGCTATGGTGAAATGTTCTAAATTCATTGTGGAGGTTTTAGTGGATGGTTTGGTTAGTGTTGGACTAGACACTCCAATTCAACTAGATTGCAAGGTGTGACAAACGGACTTCAAGCACATTACCAATCAGTGGTTGAAGTGGATTATCCTGAGGACTGATCCTTATGTGGTGGTGGTAGTAAAAATGGTGTTGGGGAAATATTTTGTGTAGAACCAGGAGTCCTTCAAGGTTAACACCCACATTGCCTCTCATTTTCTCACATCTCTCCTAGACATGAGAATGCCAAAGGTGGAGGCAAAGGCCATCATTTGCAAATTGTTCAAGAATGAGATTCTAGGTGGTTTGGATGAGGTGCTCAAATTGGCATTGCTAGGGTGGGGTGCATCGTGGGCTCACAATTTTCCTTTGGTGAAGTGGCGGGAGGAGTCATCCACATCTATCCTTTTCTGCTAGAGATTAAGGATTTGGCGTTGTGTCGTCACCGCCAAATTGTGGCCTATGGGGCTAGCTTCCTAAAGAAGTTTCTTGGGCTAGTGATGGTGGAAGGTCTGGACTAGATGGAGGAATTCAATCAATTCACAAAGTTGAATGGATTTTTATAGCCTATTTTTGTGGGTTAGGTATGGTGGCACATGTGGTGGTCTGTCGAGTGGTTTATAAGTATATGTTTGTAAATTGTTTTGATGCTTCAATTTGCTTTTTGGGGTTCTGTTTTTGGTTGGACACATTTATGGTGGGAGTTGACCGTTAGTCTTGGTGGCCAAATTCTGCAATTTTGTGGTCAGGGTTTGCGTTGCACTCTGATATGTTCTTCCCTGCTTTGCAGATGTACTATATTTTTTTTTGATAGCTAATAAAATACTCTTACGAATCAAAAAAAATAAAAAATGATCAATGACTCTTTCTTTGTTGAGAATATGGAGAATCAATATCATAATTGTTAACTCTCAATAATTTTTTTAGCTTCACCTATTAATGCAATTAAACCATATATACAATAGTATAGAAATCTTGAATAAAATGAAATAAGTAATGATCTACCTACTTTTTAGAATAAAATGGAATTTCTCTTTTGAAATGTAATTTTTTTTAGTGGAACATGAGTTGTCTCTTTTAAATTAATTTTTTTTTATAAATTTCCCTTTCATTTAAGAAGAGTTGCTTTTACAAAAGGATCAGATATAGATTAGAATTATCCTTATATTTTTTAATATCTTAATTCAAAAATTATATGAAGATATTTCCATCTGCAACTTAAAAAATTTCAATATATTATATAAAAAATTGGATAGTATCAATCAAACAAACCTTTGAAAAATAATTAATTTTTTTTTAAGTTATATAAAAAAGTGGATAGTATCAATCAAACAAATTTTTGAGAAACAATTAAATGTGTAGAGAAAAAAATTTTAGGTTTTTTTTTTTAAGAAGACAAAGTTATCATAGATACATTCAAATAAGAGATTTTATAATTAAAACACAATTAGTTAAACGTAAAATAAAGAATTAAAAACAATTTAAAGATGAGATTGTCTTGTTTGATGTTCATTTAATGAAAAAATATGTCATAATGGAAAAGCAAGCACTACTAGAGAAACACACGATAAAACAAAAATCTTGGTTGACAATAATCAAAGGAAAAAATGATCCCTCAATTGTTGAGTTTGTAATTTAAGTTGAATTTGATGAAGACAATTTCAACAAGAAAAAACTTTAAAATGATCCCTCGATCACTTGCCATAAATTAATGATCCTCTGCTTCTCTTCATTTACCTATATGGGCTAGGTTCACAAAGTGGAGTTCCTCCTCTTATGGAAAGAATGAAGAAATAAATCAAACTAAAAATAAATATCATTTATTTACACTAAGTGGTGTTAGATAAAATAAAAATTACATAATGTTATTTAATTACATAATGTTATGTATATTACTAGCTCATACCAATGTGAAAGCATTAGGAGATAAGGCCCCTGAGCATATCCACCATATGCTCCATTTCCATTTCATAATTATTGACATTAGTATGAAGTACCAAAATAAGGCCCCTGAACATTACAATAAAGTGAAGTCCCTTCCTCAAATGTTCTCCTAGCATCTCATGGCAAGTCGCCAAGACAATGCCTTATCACAGAGAGTCTCACCATAGTCTCTTTAACACAAGAAAAAAGGGTTGATAAGAAATGTAGATGAGACTCTTAAATGTCTAAGAGACATATTCAAATGTCTTCCTGCCATCCTAAAGAGTGACATGTCTAAGAGACTTGGGCATGTCGAGGAGAGAATCTAACATGTCTCACTGACAAATGATATGAGTTTCAACATTCAAGAAATAGGAAAACATCTCTCGGACACTGAGAGGTTATCATAAAATAAATAGTAAATCATTGGCAGAACAAGCATTGATGAAACAACAATGTCGAAGATACATCAGCATGTTGAGGAGAGAAGAAAAGAAGTCTCTTCGACACTCAAGGAGCAAAGTATCATCAAGACACATAAATATTGAATAGACATTGGATGAGGTCTCATCGACATCCTAAAATTGATATTTCAAGGAGACACAAAGATATTGAGAAGACATTATCAAAAGTCTCCTTGACATTCTAGCACAAAATATCGATGAGACTAAGGGAAGTCAGAGAGAGGTGACCTCGGGTCTCCCCGACATAACAAAGTCACATAAACATCATTAGCAACTATTACCACCGAGCAAATAAATAAAGACATGTCGAGGAGATATAAGCTTGTCAGTAAGAGAAATCCATCAGTTTCATTGACAAAAATAAAATCATCAAGGAGCAAACTAAGAAGTAAATATTGAAGAGACATTGAGATATCGATGAGAGAAGCCTGAATGTCTCTTAGACATAATTTCTCAAAAGATGGCCAACAATATCGAAGAGAGATATAGACGTGATTAGAGTCTCATCGACAAAATATGAAATAATTGTCACCAGATTAATTTGACAGATTAAGTCATTGAAGAGACAACTGCTATTAATAAACAAGTTGATAGGAAGATGGCACAAGCACCATTTATGAACCATAGTTGGTTTAATTGTGCTAAGATTCTATAAAAGTAGCCTCTAAGAAACAAAAATTCACTGCACACTATGGCTAAGCATCTAAAGGACAGAGTTGGATGAAAGCAAACAACTCAGAAATTTTGGCATTCACTCAAGTAAGTACACCTTGGCTCAGCTGAATGTAAATTTTTGAATATAGTTTGAAGTACAACATTGTTAGGGTTAGAATGGATAAAACCCCAGAAAAGATGAGCAAAAAGGAAAAAAACTAAAACTAGAACTCTTAGTCAAGACTTAATAGATCAGTGTCCCAGGTCTGGGCCTAAAGCATGAAGAATTGCTTAGTTAAACCCATCATGTGAGACCCTAGTAGACAAGAATAGGAATTTGGGAGATGTATGGACTCCACATAGAGGAGCTACAATTTGTTCATATATTGTTATAGGAAGAAATACATATATAGCCCAATCTCAAACCCATGGAATTTGAATTTAGGGAAGCTAGTAATGCCAAATGATTTTGTGAATGTAGAGTTAATTAGAGCACTAGAAAAGAATTATAATCCCAAAACAAGGGCAATTCATTTACATGATGGGTCACAGTTTATGATCATAATGAGGGATTATATTTGCATGGTTTTCCAATTGGACACTTCTTTGGAAATGAAATTGTGGCTGAGAGACTTGTTGGAGGAGTATTGCTCTATGGATACGAGTTACAAGAGGTGGAAGCTACCTCTGCACAAATCCAAGGGTCCAGGAAATCAACCTATGAGGTTTTCTAGCAATGAAAAGACCCCATTTTATGTAGAATTGTTTGAAGAATATTATCAATACACATACTATTCAGCTAGACAAGTGTTGGGAATTGAGGCCCCTGCCAACATGACTATAGCTACCATGGTTCTAGATGCAATCATTCATATTCAAAATGTCAGGCCCTATGATTATGCAAAGTATTTCTCAGAGGCCATTAATAGTGCTCTTAATGCTATTAAGAATAACAGTGAAGCTATCAATTTCAATCACTATTCACTTCTTATGCATATGATACTGTATGAGGGCTAGGTGATGGGAATCTAGGGAGAACAATTAAGAGTAAAAGATCTGGATAGCAATGGTAATTCAAGACCAGTGCAAATGTGGACATCGGTCTAGGATAGTAGATGTGGGAGATCCCACTACTTGTACTTTGAGGAGCATTTTTCCAAACCCTTGTATAAATTGTTGGGCCATAAATGTGATTATAATCTATCCCTCGAAGTACAAAGGTTTCTCTGACCAAAGGAGAAAGGCCATGATGGAAAGATAAACCACAATTGGTTGAATTTGAACTCTTAAAATTAGCTTCCACTTTTTGAGGGGGCATGCAAATCACTTTTAAATTTTAGTGTAAAAAATAGAGTAGCACGTAAAGAAAAAGGATGAATAATAATAAAGTGAAAAGTGGCTATTCTATGAACCATGTAGATTACAATGAAATGAGTGCAGGGATGGTAGGGGTTTAACGTTTACAGTGCAGTGAAATAGTAGTTTATTTGTATAGTAGATCTCATCCTACTTTGTTTGAGAATTCTTACTAAATTCCCAAAAATAGGAGTTCCCAAATGATTCCAATAGATATTATAAATAGAAAACAAATAGCAATATTTTCATATAAAAACAACAAGAGTTGATTCATAGGCCCTATAAAAATCTCTAACTTTTTGGATCCCCTTTGATACTTTTTTGCATACTTATAGATTTCATATCCATGATTAATATGGACTGGAAGGGTTGAAAGGGCACATGCTAGTATTTTCCATTTATTGGGAAACAAAGAGTTTGAAGTGAATGAAAGAATCAAATGTAGCTCTTTACTCTAGATGCTTTATTCTCCTTCAGTTATTAATATATCTAGATATAAACCATGATGACTTAAATCAGAACTAAAAGAAATCTCATGAAAACTATAAGAAGAGATCAGTGATTAGATGAATCATGTAAATGAAGCCAACTCCATAAGCCACAACAAACAAAATATGCAATGCAAATGAGAATACAGGCCTTCAAAGGAGTTGTCATGGATAAAGAATCATCCTCCCTTAGATCTCTTGTGAGAATGCCTAAAAGCTCTTCAGTTATCCACAATATCCACATGCTATGAGCTCTGATACAAAGATTGAGCATAGTTCTTCAAAGTTTATTCAATTTGGTGCTATTATTTTTATCCTATGATTTAGGCTTCAAACCAACCCCTCTCATTAGTATTTGTCTTCCAGAACTGTCTAGAAGAGGGTAATCAAAATCAATACTAGAATATCTGAAAGTCGGAGATCCTTTCCCTCAAACTGAAGCTTTGTTATCGACAAACCAGAGCTGAGACAAGCCAAGAACTAGTGGAAGGGAAGTTGAATGAAAATTGAGAGCAACTAAAATCCTTCCTAAGAAAAGTTCCCTTTCCACTATAACTTATGGTTTTAGTGTCTCCTTGTTCATTTTTTATGACATCTCCTCATTTTTCATTTCTTGATAGAGAGCTTCTAAAAGATGTACAAGATGTTCTTCAATCTCAACAATCAATGTTGAGATAAAATGGAAGCATTGATCTTGCAAATAAGGTGCTAAATCGTTTATCCTTGAAGGAGATTTATGTGCATGAAGAGAACTTATGAGGTCTTCCAGAATATTCTTGGACCCCTCATCTATGGTATCTTTTATTTGACTAACCTCAGTTCCAAAATAAGCATTAAGGCGACCAAACTAGTCTTCATCATTTGTCATCATAAATCTAAAACTCAACCCAGGTAAATTGACACTTTTTAGGTCCCCTCTCTTGACAAGCCAGCCCTCACTAGTAGTTAATTTGTGCAAATGGGTTTCAACATCTTTATAACTTGCCAGATATGTAACTATGGCTTCAAGGCATTTACCAACCTTAACTCTCTCACGTAGATCTGCAAATCCATTAGCTATTATTTGTTTCATCCTACTAACAAACAGGCTTTAAAAAATTTCATCACATAGACTCTTTGAGTGCTTCAAAACAATCTCACACATGCATTGGCATGGAAACTCAACATTTGAACCAAAAACTATTTTTAGCCACTCCAAGCTCCCTTCAAATGCATCCAGACTGTCCAATGTTTCTCTGATGAATGTCTCATTCTCTACAATTTCCTTGCCACTTTTCACAAGATCAAGCAAATACTTTCCCCCAAGCCTACTTGTAGAGAGAATATCATCTACACAAGTCTCAAGCCACGCTAAGCAATACTTTGATATAAATTTTCTCAAAAAAATCATCATGGTAGCTTGTAGCTTCTCTCTATGAGATTTCCACAACTGCACCTCATTGTCTAGGTTTGGAATCCCACCAAACAACTGTGATTCAGGTGGCACTGCCAACACAGTCTTATAAAAAGGAGCCAAATCATTTAGAACCTCCAAGAAGAGTTCCCCAGCCTGACATAGCGTTAACTATATGACTCTTACCACATTACAGAAAATGGAACTGAATGCCCCCACCTTATCAGTCTATCGGTTGGACGT
>VDFB02119188.1:0-25558 GCA_007258455.2 Sequoia sempervirens | reverse complement strand
TTTGAAAAGAACTTCCACTTGGTAGGATCCACCCAAATTCCATAAACATCTTTGATGAATCCAAGATAGGAGGTGAAAGGAAGCAATGTATGCAGAAATGCTTCCTACACTAATCTAAAGAGGGGAGAATGTGTAAATTTTTCATCTTTAATACCTTAAACAGTTACTACGAAGAAGATGCACACATCAGGAAACAAAATAAACATCACCACAAGTGCATGCATAATCACAAAACAAGATTTACGTGGGGAAAACACTTTCAAGAGAAAAACCCCACTCCAAAACCCTGCTCAATGTATTATAGTAAACAATCTGGTTACATACACTTGTTGAGCAAGTTTCTTATAGGAGAATTGTAATGTCCCCTGTCCTAATTTGCCCTAGAATTCACCTATTGATCACAAATTCCACAATCTAGGGTTAGGGCTTCCGCCTTATCAAATAAATAACTCTTTAATGATGTAATCTTGGATTGAAACCTGCATTCACCACATGAACAACATTCCCCAATATGCATATATATTTGTTAGCATTACATCACATTTATAGATGTTCAAGAAAGCAACATATTAACACTAAGAGGACGGGCATGGAGGGTCCGTCAAGTCATATGCCAAGCCTAAGAGGTTGTATACCACAACTCTCCATGTTGGCGACTTGTACCCACTTTCCCCATCCATGCCACAACCTCGGAAGACACATGCCAACTTGTGGGAATGGGCAGAGCTTGTGAGCGGCTCTCAGTACCTACCACTCCTCAGGCCCATCCTCACCATGGGATTGGGCGGAGATCTTGAGTGGGATCTTTAGGCCCTTCCCTACTTCCTCAAGCCCTTCCCCCAAGTTGGGTTTCCGACAGATTAATTCACTATTTCAATCATAGAGATCTGCTTTATTATCTACAAGTACTATGCATACATGGTCGACAATTATGGGTAGAGATATACTTTATTTATGCAAGAATATAATTATATGAATGTGAGGCAATGAGTGGCAGAAATACCCCTGAATATATGACAGATCTGATAGTAGCAGTCTGGGATGATGAACGGGACAGTTTCTCCTTTGTCTGTTGTATGTTTCCTCTCCTTAATTGATGATTATATTATCTCTTCTCAAACCTGCATATCTATATATATATATATATATATATACTCATAACTGCTCTAAATCTGTTCTTTATCCGCTCTTCCTTTCTCTGATTTTTCCTTCCTTTGGTCTACTCCAATCTATTCTTATTCCCCTTTTTCATTTGCTAATTTCCTATTCCTCTATTCTGATTTCTTTTGGGATTATCTCTGAAGTTTTTCCTCCCTCAATCCCTTCTGTTCATCTCCCCTTTAAAGTCTGATTATCTTTATGCCTAAATAGAGGGGATGCGTCCCTTTGAACAACAATGTCCATCCAAATGGACGTGACTTCTTAGTTAATTAATTATTGTTTGTATAAATATTAACCGTTGCCTTTGCAAAACCTGTCTTAAATGAATCGCTATCATTTGGTAAAGGCAGCACCCCCTTATAAAGTCTTTTCTAATTATAATGGATCACTGCCTTAGTCGCTGCCATTATATATTATGTTTTTTTCTTATTTTATATTTATAGAATATTTTGTTAATATTTATATTTTTATATTTGGCAATTATAATTATCTAATGATAATTATAATAATAATAATATTAAATTAATATTTCTTTTTTTATATTTTTTAATTTATTTTATCCCTTTATTTGTATTTCCATGCTTGGTTATTTTTATACATTAGTGTTGCAATTTTGGGGTCACGACAAGAATAATTTTGGCAACATAATGATACATGTGAATGAATCATAATACAACTCCAAAATATAACACTTCAATATATAGGAGTTTGCAATGCATAAATTAGATGCTTCGAAAATGGTACGCCCAAGAATGCCACATGCCATCATCCTCTTTACTGCATGCATGCAAGATTGAAGATGAACATGCGAGGTGCCTATCTTATCCTACACATGCAAACTGAAACTTGCCAACTGTAAACAACACATGCAAGGCACATGCATGCATGCAAACTCAAACTTTGTATGAAATGCGCCTACATGCACAACTCCACCTATCTTGGCAATTTCCAAAATTGACTCACCCTCTGTTATAGTCCTATCACTGTTAACTGACAACTTGACATGAGTTAACTATCAATCAACTCATACAAAGTGGGATACCTATCTCCAAAAAAAATAGGAACCATGTCACCCATGCCACTTCACATGTAGATGACAACTCAAAGTGCCACTCCCACAAATGACATCACCGAATGCACATAATTAATTATAAACGTAAATTATCAACATAATTTCAACATTAATAATTAAATAATCAATGCTCGAAAATCAAAGGTTGAGACACCTTATTCCTAGCATTCTCCCACTTGTCGAACACCTTTGAAGATCCAATGGAAACAACAGGATTTCAACTACTAGGGGTTGTGAGGCCAATAGACTTCGAACACCATCTGAACTTATCTGTACTCACAAGCTTTGTCAATGCATCTACAATATTCGCCAAAGTGTCAACTTTCTCCAACTTCACCTTCCCATCCTCTACCATGTCACAAACAAAATGGTACTAGACATCAATGCGCTTTGTCCTTGCATGGAAAGTCGAATTCTTCACCAAACATATGGCACTCTGACTGTCACAATAGCAACCTTGCATCAAGCCCAACATCTAAACACAAACACTCAAGCCAAATGGCTTCTTTACAAGTATGAGTAGCTGCCATGTACTTTGCTTCTGTAGTGGACAAAGTAACTACAACTTGCCATTTACTCATCCAACTAATAGCACCACCAAACATCGTGAACACATATCCACCGGTGGATTGTCTACTATCAATGTCACCTGCCCAATCTAAGTCCAAAGATCCACAAATACAAACTGAACATTAAGGTCCTGAAGGATATCCATGACAACATAAGGAATACTTGTAAGTACCCCGCAAATATTTGAACACTTGCTTCACTACATCCCAATGTACTCGTCCAAGATTAGCCATAAACCAACTAAGGACTCCCATTGCTTGGGCAATGTCTGGTCTTATGCAGACCATGGCATACATCAAACTACCAGCAGCACTCACATAAGGAACTTTGGTCATGTCCTCCATCTCAGTAGGAGATTTTGGACAATCCTCCACAGATAGCTTTGTTCCCTACAACACAGGAACAACCAACCATCTACAAGTTGTCATGCTAAATCTCTTCAACACCAAGTCCATGTACTTACTCTGGATCAACCAAAGCTTTCCGGTAGCTCTATCTCTTCTGATCTCCATCCCTAAGATATACTTAACTGCACTTAGATCTTTCATTTCAAACTGTGCTAACAACTGAGACTTCAAATCTAAAATCAAACTTTTACCATTTCCAAAAAACAACATATCATCTATGTACAATGCAATAATGAGAATGCCATCATTATCAATTTTATTATAGTAAACATAATTATAAGATTTAGATCTCAGAAATCCCGAACTCAACAAAAAGGTGTCAAACTTCTAGTACCACATCCTAGAAGACTACTTTAGACCATATAAAGATTTCTTCAACTTGCAGAATTTCTTCCTCCAAATCACCATGAAGGAAAGTTGTCTTCACATCCATCTACTCAACTTCTAAATCATGCGCTGCAACAAGTGATAACAAAAATCTAATGGATGTCAACTTAGCAACAAGAGAGAATATCTTACCATAATCTATTCCGTCCACCTGTGAGTAAACCTTTGTGACCAACCTTGCTTTATGCTTCTCAACACTACCATCAAGACCAAATTTCTTCTTGAACACCCATTTGCAACCAATGGGTTTATGTCCATTGAACAAAGGTACCAATTCTAATGTGTCACTTTTCTTTAAAGTAGCCATCTCTTCTTCCATGGCTTTTATCCAGGAATCTGCATCACTCATACCCATAGCCTCCTTAACAGTCATTGACTCATCAGTGTTAGCAATCAAAGCAAAAATACAATTGGAATCCAACAATGAATAACCAAACCTTTCAGGTTGTTGCCTAATCCGAGTGGACCTCCTCAAAGGTTGAGGTTGAGGTTCTTCTTCTGAAATTTCAGAGCTACTAGAACTCTCCTCATCATCAAGTCCATTTTGGGCTTCAAATTCAACTTTCTTAGGGTCAAAATGAAGTGAAACCACATCTTCCTTCTTTTCTATAGGTTTCAGAATAGTGGAAGGACTCATCTCTCTGAAGATAACACTTCTACTATAGATAACTTTCTTGGCCACTTGATCCCAAAGCTTGTACCCTTCCACACCAACACCATAGCCAATGAAGATACACTTAGCTGCCTTGTTCTCCAAGTTAGACCTCTTCTCCCTAGGCACATGAGCATATGCCTCACAACCAAACACACGAAGATTTCTCAATAAGGGCTTCTTTCCCAACCACACCTCCATAGACATCTTTTCAACAAGCATTGCGGTAGGAGATTTGTTAACCAAATAGCAAGCAGTGGCAATAGCTTCAGCCCAAAAATTTTGTTCAAGGCTAGCTCCACTCAGCATACTCTAGCCCTCTCCATCGACGTCACATTCATCCTCTCCACAACTCCATTTTTTTTAGGGGTATATGGAGTTGTCTTATGCCTCTCAAGCCCATGCTCTTTACATAACCTATTGAAATCTGCAGAATAGTACTCACCACCATTGTCAATCCTCAAACACCTAATTTTTTTACCAATTTGATTCTCACAAAAAACCTTTAACTCTTTGAACCGACAAAAGACTTCAAATTTACTCCTGAGGAAATACAACCATGTCCTTCTATTGTAATCATCTATAAAAGATACAAAATATACAAATATTAACAACGAAGAAACATTCATGAGACCAAACACATCAAAGTGAATTAAATCTAACACCCTAGAAGACTTATAAGAACTAGAATAAAATTGAATGTTGTTATGTTTTCCATATATACAATGTTCGCAAAAATCGAACTCAAGATTACAATCATCAAGCCCCTCAATGAGGCATTTATTTTTCACGGCTCTAAGGCCCATTTCACCAAAATGATCAAGAGCGCCTACCAAGCCACGGAGTGACTCCGTTAATCCCTCTATAAATAGGTATGTGAGCCTTCCCTCAATAACACCGGGTACCAAGACTGAAATTCTTTGAAATTCTACCACAAAATCTTCCATTGAACCTTGTTGCTTTAATTGTATCAACTCTTTGAAATGTCTTCAATATGCTTTTGATCAAATCGATCTATAAGTATTTGTGTAAATTCGTCGTATGTTGCCATAGTTTGATGCCCTTATGTGGCAATTCCTGTAATATCCCCATTTTTGGGTTCTCTTGCATTGTAGCTGGCTCTAACCTTCTCGATATGTGTCAGCTTGTTGATGTGTAGCGGCAGGAGTTCTTTCTCCCATGATTTATTGAGCAAATAAATCTTACATAAAATTCAAATATTATGCAAGGCGCCGACTTGTTATTTATATCTTTTATTTTTAATAAAAGCGACTTTTATGAAGTGACGCCTTGATTGGTAATCAAGCCGACTTCTCATGAAATGACACCACATCATGTATATATAGAAGGCAGCTCTCATTCTTTATTCATTCAATTTCATCCAAGACAAGTTTGCACATAAGAGAAATTCGCTTCTACAGCAAATCGAGTTTTTGCTTCAAGGAGATCGATTCATAAAGGAGATGTTATATATTTGCTTCTAAGAGAGAAGTTATATTTCCAGTTTGGCCTTGTGTGTGGCCTTATTATTGGCCTTGTGTTTGGCCATATTGTAAGCGAATTGCTGATCATTCATTCATTATTGTTCAGGTGAAGTTCGCATATAATCTAAAGGAGTTCTATACTTACAGCAGATTGATATTATTGGAGTTCTATATTATTCTTGGCTGTGTACTTGCATCAAGTGTGATGCTATCATCATCATATCTGATCAGCCTTGTGATTGGCCTCATTGTAAAGCATTTTGCTATCTCATTCAATATATAGTGGATATATTGTTGTCGGGTTTTTCTCCCTCAAGAAGGAGGGTTTTCCCAGGGTATCTTGTTGTGTTCTATTGTTTATTATTTTGTGTTTCTGCTTAACTTAAATCTGATCCTAAAACTAACAAGCTTTATCAAAGGAGTTATTTGATGTTACCAGTGAGCTCAGATGATCTAGAGGACTCGGATGACATTTTCTGAAGTTATTTCCGGCTTCTGGTGTGTTCTCCAAGATTCTTGGAGAGAGCTTCTATTTATAGTCACCCAGTAGGGTCCGATTCTCATTATTCATCTGTATCACTCCAGTATAGTTAGTCTTTTATTCTGATGCTTTTCGACAATTTCTACAAATCGAATTTATTAATGAGCCATAATTTAATTATTTTTTTACTAAGGTTGCTAATTTAATTAAAATAATTTGATGGGCACCTTAATATAATAGCTCGTTGTACTGAGAATTGAAAGTTTTAAATGTTGGATGCTGATAAAGTGGTTTTTGGTGCTGGAAATGTTTAAATAATAATATAAATCACATTTTGGAGTAATAAGGCGTATTTAATTTATAAAGTGATTCTATATTATATTTTCCAAAAAGCTTTCGAAAATGTTATAAAAATGAGTTTTGTGAGCTCATTTGGATTATTCTGAAGATCGTTTATTTCTCTTTGGAGATTTGTGCATGTGGCCAAATTTCTCATAGAGGGATGGAAACCCCAACGATTTCCTGACAAGCAAAAACCCAGAAAGTAATGCTATTCCAGTAAAGGATCGATAGAGTGCTGAAGATTTGGGATTTGGGGACAAAAACCCTCATAATCTGTTTGAGCAATTTCATCCAGAAGTCGTCATTGTGTTGAATACTCGTGAAATGAGAGATTGGATTAACCGATAAAACTTTCGGGTTTGCAAGCTTAATCAATTATCAAATTCATTTGAAATCTTGCAAGCAAGAAATAAATTTGTAGAGAAAGACTAGAGTTTCCTATGGGTGCCAGAGTTGCAAAATGTGATGATTTAAATATCATATATTTTAATTAATGTTGGCCTTACCTAGCCATACCCAAGGAAGGGTTGACCTCATTCAAGGTGAAGAAAGAGGGTTTGAATCTTTGTGAAAGTTTTGAAGGGTTATTAAGTTTCCAATGCAGCTTCTATGGTCGTCGTGGAGTCTATGTTGAAGTGTAAAGGAAGATGCCACATCACCTTGAGGTGCCATACAACACTAAAACTCCAAATGAAGGGCAGCGATATTAATATTGGGAGCTTATATCTTCAAAACTTCCAACGCCACCTCATCTAAGGTCAACGCAGCCTTTGGGGGGAATCAAGCAAGAGGGCGCAATGATTATCAAGGGAGTTCTACTTGTATGATACTATCACACTATATTCAATGTTGTTGTACTATCACTTGTGCCTGTCATACAACTCTTGGATGGTAAAGAAATGTTAAGGAATGATTGATGTAATTACAGGTCAGTGATCTGGTATTAAAACTGAGATTTAGCAGTTGTTATCACTGTTGTCTGTAATTGCTGAATAGATATAATTTATAATAGCAGAACATTGGAAATAAGTAAACTTATTTTTGTACAATTTTACTCAGAACAGCAAGAAATAATATTCTAATTCCATAATTCTAGTCATATCAAATGAATTGCAACTGTTTGATGTTATGTTTCAATAAATCAATGAATGTTAAAAAGAGATTGTGGTGAAATCTTTTTCGAAGACCCTTTGTTCAAATCTTCCAAGCAATAGCAAACAGAAATTCCATTAATTCAATTGCATACCAACTGTTTGACGAAATGCTCAGACACCAAACTTGGTAAAAATTGCAAAATTTGGTTTAGAAAATTGATTTGGGATATTACAATTCCATGGTGCCACTAATTGTGAGCAATCCCCTATAAGCGTAGAATGGCAAACTTAATAGCATCTTCTTCAGTCATGGGGCTAAGAGAAAAATGTGTCTAGTTTTTGGATCCATGCTCATGCAGTGACCTTCCCCAATCATCAAAATTGGGAAGAGTCATCTTACTCACTCTTTGTCGTAAATCTTTGTTGGGCTGCCTTCTTTCTCTTCTTGAGGTATTTTTTATTCTTGCATCACAATATTCTCTAAATGGCATATGTCTTCTAAGGTCAGGATCAATTCTTGAATATGCTTCTACACATTTGTCAAGGTCAATTTCCGCCATGATAGGTTCTTCTTCTCTTGGCTGCTCTTCTCTAGGTAAGAATGTAGGCCTTGTTAATCTAGGTGATGATCTTAATGGAGTTCTATTATTATTTTTGGAATGGTTGGAATTTACATCTCTTCTATTGTTTGGGTTGCACTTAAGAGTATTGATTGTATTGTTCATGTTTTGAAGTGTTTGGAGAAACAATTGTGTTGTCTTCTCTTGTTGCTCCATAAAATCCCTCAATTCACTTCCTAGATTAACCTCATGATCACCCATTTTATTACCTTTAATCAGGTTGTTACTTGCCTCTAGTTTCCTCCTTTCTCTTTCCAAGGCTCTTTGAGCTCTTTGGCTCAATTGCATATACTTTTTTTTATTCTCAAGCTGGCAAGATCAAAGCTCTGATACCAAGTAAGGGACATTCCTGGTTTTACACCGACAAACAACATTAATCACTCAAAACTGATTAGTAAATATTAAGTATCAAAATCTATGATAATATTCAAATCAATACATCAAAGCATCATTAATATTCAAATTAATAACATCATCAATATTTAGATCATAGTATATTCTTCATAGCAAATCACATTGTGAATTCCTTGAAAAAGCTTGCAAATGGCAATATTAAGGTTGGTCGTCCTTGAATTTCCTAGAGCTTGGAAGGTGGGCCGCCCTTCCACCTCTCAGTCCACCTTGGAGGCTTGTCGTCCTCCTTGATCAAGCCCAAGAGCATGGAAGGTTGGTCGTCCATTCCATCTCCTGATCAACTTGAAAAGAGCATGAAGGTGGGCCGCCTTTCATCTCTTGTGAACTTGGAAGGCCAGTCGTCCTTCCTATTTGCAAGACACTTCCACAAACTCAAAACTGATTTCTCAAGTAATTTGCCAGATTATTGATGACTAAGTACTCTTGATGAATTAATAAATTTATCCTCAATGGCTGCAACAAATTATTTTCTGAATATTATTTATTGCTGCTCTCAATATATATTTTGAATTGATGTCTTAGATTTCTTTTTCTATTTGTCTTCCCCCTGCCCCCCATCCTTGATATGCTGAATTGATTCCTCTTTTATATCTTCTCCTTAGAGGGGTCACACCTTTTCATCAATCATTTTCTTGCCAAGATTCACACCTCTTTAATTAAGCGTTGTTGTTTTAATGATAATTTAGTTAATGTTAATCAACCCTTCCTTAGCATCAACGATATCATTTATTTCTTCCTCCCATAAAAATCACAATCTGCTCCTTGTTATTTATTCGCTAGCAGAGGCATGACATCAAATCAATTTGTTGTGGTGTCAGCCTAGTAGTCTGAGGAAGTGATTGTGTAGGAGAGATTTTATCTCTTATATTTACTAAATATTGCCTTTTGTTGACCACAAACTTTTCTTCTACATGCCTTGCCATAATCATAGCTTTCAACATATAATATTGACAAAACATGCATCCCTCATATTTGATGCAATCCTTTAAACCCCCTAGGAATAATTCCTTCAATTTTTCCTTTGCAATATTCTCCACTCTTAAAAACAAAGTTTGGAATTGATTAATATAATCCTTGAACGTATTTGTTTGCTTTAACTTGGTAAGTTGGCTAAAGTGGCTATCCATAAGATTGTCACCATGATGTATAGTGAGCTCCCCCTTGAAAATAGACCATGTAACAACACATCCCTTCTTTTTCTTGTCTTCACATAGCCAATGATACTAAATGAATTGGTCAAGGTCCAAGAATTAGGATGTCATCGCAACCTTTTATTTTTTAAAAAAATTGACAATTGATTACTAACCTATAAAAAGTTTGGTTACATCAGCAGCATATGTTCATCAGTAGTTATCCCCCTGCTCCATGGGGTACAAAACAGGAGCAGAATTAGTTACATAGCTAGATAGTTATATCAAAAAACCAACAAGAAATATCACTATTCATTCCATTTTTCACTGTTCTGCTTCTTTCCACTGTTGTAATTTTTGCTGAGCTTGTAAGAGTCAAACCCCGAGAAAGCCCCAATAGATGGGGAAATCTTCTTCCAGTCACTATTGTGAAAGTTCTCAGTTGTAACTTCCAGGTCTCTAAGTTCATTGTCTCTCTTGATTTCATATTGGTGCAGCTTGGAGTACTTGTTCGGGAAGTCTGGATACTCCCCTTTGAATTTATCATCCACATTTCTTAGGTCTTGAGGCCAGTAATCAGCATCTTGAATGTCTTCCTGTAAATGCTTGTTGCACCCTCATCTAGGATCTTTACAAATTTATCTGCAGGAATCTTCAGTGTGAATGTAACCTCTTCAGCAACAAGTAGAAAAATGAGTCTATTACAAGACTCGGTAAGGATCTTCCTCTTTCATTGGTACAAGTCTTCGTTCTTTTTTTTCCAAATGAACCACAAAATTTCAGTAGATAAGACATTCCAGAACCTATTCACCTTGGAACTTAGACCTTTGACAAAACCACTTATTATTTCAAACCAAGAGATATTATTTCTACAATCCCAACCCAGGATATTTCCCATAAATATTGACCAAACCTTTAAAGCAAATTGACAATTCAAAAAAATATGATTGAGATCTTCAATACAGTTACAGACATTACAAATAGACTGATTGTGACTCTTTACCAACTTACCAATGAGCAATAACCATTTAAAACAGCACTTTTTAGGTTCGATCATGTTAGACCAACACTTCTTAACAATACCAGACCATTCAGGGTTTCCCAAATTTAATCCCCAAGCCTTGTTAACATGACTTAATACATCCTGAGATTCATATAACAGCTTATACAGATTGAGGGGTTTAACCTTCAAAAGGGGAGTATTATCCATCCATTTGATATTGTTGAATCCATCAAGCTTTGGAATAATACTAGAAGAATCACACATGTTATTCCAGCTTTTCAATAATACTGAGTAAGTTCTTTGATTACAGTCTTTGAGACTGAATTTCATTTTTAGGAGATCCCAAGACATTAGATCTGCAATATTTAAGACATCTCCAGAGAAGAGATTCCCTGAAGATTCCACTTTTTAGTAGAGCAACCCTGTAGCAGAGCAAGAGGTTTACCATTATGTTTAAGATTCCACCATACAGATTTGTAGCTATGACAGGTCTTGTTTTCAATATCAATTGCATTACTATTCTTGATTAGGACTCTAGCAGACTGCCAAGCTTTCCAAATACTAGCAAAGACATTCGACCCAGAACGTTTAACTCTAAAGTTGCCACAAAGAATATCATAAGGATGCAAGTTTTTCATTGTTTAGCCTTTTCTGGCACAGATTCAAGAATGTTTCTTCTGATTAACACTTTCCAAGGCTCATTTCCTTCGAGAGCTTTTAAATTCCATTTAGAGGCAAGACCAATGCCCTGCCATTTCAGGTCTTTCAAACCTAAGCCTCCTTTATCCTTTTCCAGACAACACCACTCCCATTTGACTACATGTTTCTTCATTCTTGCCCTTTCCTTTCCCATCTAACCATAAAAACTTTTTGATTAGTTTTTGAACTAAATTAACTTGATAACTAGCAAAGAACCACACTGAGGCATAGTAGATGGAATAGGAGGGCAGAATTTTCTGACAAACTTGGACCCTTCCAACCAAAGATAGGTAATTGTTATTCCAGTTCTTTAGCTTTTTCTCTATTTTCCAAACATCCAATTCCACATTTCTTTCAAGGAGGGCCTTACAGAGAATGGAATACCCAAATACCTGACAATTTTATTTGGTCCTTCCCAGCTCCAATTGAATTTCGATACCCATTCTGGAGGAGTCTCCGTCCACCCAATTAGGGTAGATTTTGAATCAGAAATTTTTGCATTTGAAGCATTACAAAAGGTTTTCAACCTCTCAACTAACTTATTCATATTCTCTTCCTCAAGAACAGGAAATAAAGCAGTATCATCTGCAAACTGAATATTCAAAAGCATAGCATTATCTAGTAGAGTGATCCCGTGAACAGGAGGCCCAAGTAGATTAGTTCTCAACATATAGTGCAAAGCCTCTGAGGCAATAACAAATAAGGCAGGAGCCAAAGGGCACCCTTGTCTTATGGATCTTTCCAAGGGGAAAGGATCTAAGACAGTTCCATTAATAACAACTTGGGCATTAGCCATAGTTACCAAGAGACTAGTACTGGTATTGGTATGGGAGTCTAATACCGGTATTGGTACATCTAGTTTTGAAAAATAGGAGACGGGGTACTCGGAGACACAATTTTTTTTTAATATAATTTAATAATTTCTAAATTTGCTACATTAAAACTGAAAATATCATGACATTGAACTTTCAAAACAAGAACATTGGTAAAGTTTAACATTAAATTTAAAGTTTAAACACACAAACGTCAAAGAGTCAAAGAGTTCATACTACATATTTGATATTACACATTGAAATTTAGAAATGTCGATTCATTTTTTTCCTTTTCATATGGAAACTTGTCGAAATATAGGGTTTTTTTATTTTTAAATGAAAAATTGAGGAGATGCCTTTGACGAGTTTCCGGTACGGGGAAACACGTTCCGGTATCTGAGACGCATCCCAGGGGTGAAGACATGTCTACGTGCAACTATGGCATTAGCATCCTTAAACAATATTTTAACCATATTACAGAATTTTTTGGGAACCCAAAGGCTTCTAACATTACCATGATAAAAGACCATTCCACTCTGTCATACGCTTTTTCAAAATCCAACAATAATATTCTGACTTTTTGACCACTTCTATTAGCCCAGTCCATTGCTTCTTAGCTAGTGATCAAATTTTCAAGAATATACCAATTTTTGATAAATCTAGTTTGTGTCATTTATAATCACTGGAAGAATCTCAGTTAGTCTTCAAGCAAGAAATTTAGCTAGGATTTTATATGACATATTTAGCAAATTTATAAGTCTCCAATTTCTTATATTACTTTTGTCACCATTTTTGGCAGTAGTTTTATGATTCCTCCGTTAATGTTCTCCCCTAGAGTTCCATCTTGAAAGGCTTCCTCATAAACCTCTAGCGGATCTTCCACAATCCAATCTAGATTAGCTTTATAAAATTCCACAGGAAGTCCATCAGCTCCCAGAGACTTGCCCTTTTGAAAGGATAGAATAGTATTTTGAAGCTCTTCCTTTGTTATATACTTCTCAAGTTTTGTAGCCATGTCATATGTGATTTTCTTTGGCACAATTTTGTTACATAAATTTTGGGCTTGATCACAGACATTTGATTTATCTTTTGTCACAAACAGTTTTCTATAAAAGTCTTTAAAAACCTTTACTATTTCCTCTATCTCATGAAGCCATTTACCATTGTCATCTATTGGCCCAATATTTTCAAGAGCCACCTTTTTCCTTAACAGATTGAAAACATATTTAGATCCTTTGTCCCCATCTTTAACCCAATTGGCCCTGGCCCTAATCTTTGCTCCTTGTGCCCTTTTGACTTGAAAGCATCTTAATTTGTGCTTGATATTATTTAGATGGAGAATTTTTTCAACGTCACTCAGGATTTCTTCTTCAACAGCAAACAATTCATCTTGTAGTGCACATTCCCACCTTCTGCTTTCAATAGCTGCTTTTTTCCAATTGTTTTCAAGAGGATTTTTATGCTAACCATTAATCTATTCCAATTTCCCTTTGCAGAAGTTTTAAGCATAATCTTTTTATTTATATATCTAAGAGTGGATATACCTCTTAAGCAATCTTCATCTTTTAGTAGCTCACTGTTAAGTTTGAACAGACAATTTTTCCTGACGCTATTGCCAACTGCAATCCTCTTAAGCATAATTTTTGCTTCAATTGGATAGTGGTCTGACATAGTTTTTGGTTCTACTCTGACACTATTAAATTTTTCATTTTGCTCAAAACAAAAGGATTCATCATTTGCATAGAATCTGTCAAAGTCTACAATAAATTTTGTTATTACCCATTTGGTTGTTACACCAAGTAAACCAAATACTTTTGCTTTCTTTTTTCTTGCCCTCCAGAGGATCAAAAAGCTTTAGTGTTTTTTTCATTCTAAGCCAATAATATTGTTCATTTCCTTTCCAGGACGAGTGAATCCCTCCTTTTTTATCTTCTTTATTCTCAATCATGTTGAAATCATCCCCAATAATCCAAGGCACTTGGGGCAAATTGGTGGAAATCCATTTCCAAACCTCAATTCTTTCCCTATAATCATTAGAGGCATAATGGAGCATAAGCCAAATTTGTTCTCATTATTATCAATAATTACCCATAAGCATCTGTTGCAAGGAGAGCAACCTGAGCTACTAATAAACTGACTCCACTTCCAATTTAAAAGTATAGCATTCCCTCCATTCCCTTTATCATGGTTTGTATGAAAGACACAAGCATTATTCCATATAAATTTCAGATTATTTTCCAGTTGAAACCCAACTACTTTTACTTCCTGTATCATTAACCAATCTAAATCTCTTTTCTCATTTCAAAGTGCTCTCAGTACATATTTCCTGTTCGAGGATTCTAGACCTCTCACATTCCTACTTAAACAATTTATTGTCATTTATTCTGAGGATTTGGATTTTTTTTTACCTTTATATAGCCTATCAAAACATGTAGGAAAATTGTCACCCTTTTCCTTTTTTGTGGGCTTCTGACCACTATTGCTTCTGCTAACATTTTTCCTCTTTCCATCTTCCTCTTCTTTATTTGAAGATTTAGTTTTAGGGTCTCGACTGACCACTGTATCTTGGTAAAGAGGATTAACAGGATTAATGAAGTTCACATTTTTGTTTTCTTTTTGCTGATTCTCATCTAGAGGTAAACCTTTTGGGTCAAGGGAGTCCCTAATCTATGGAGAATCTGAGGGTTTACTTCCCACCTCTTTCCTTTCTTTTCTAATTTGCTCTTTCAATTTGTCCAGAACTAATTCTTGGGTATTATTTTTTCTATTGACTAATACTAATTCACCTAAAGGGATACTAACATCTTCTATATTTATTATTATCCTTTATTTATGTGTTCAGAGTGTGGTTCGAGCCAGGAATTGGGTCATTCCTTCCCAAATACCCTTCAAAATTATCAATTTGAATCATTTCTTCAAAGTTTCCACTCTTATCAAAGGGGTTTAGAGTCTCCCCTCCCAGGTTTGCTTTTTCCTCACCTTGTGAATTTTCCATTTTATTTTGACCACCATTGTCTTTGTTAGTTTCTTTTCCATTAAAATTTGGAGGTACTTCCTCAAATTTTCTACTTTGTTCTTCACCCATAAAGGCTGCCCTAGGATGGGCATTTTTTTATTAGCAATTTTTGGACAATCTTTTTTTTGGTGTCCATCAGATTTATAGAGAAAGCAAGCATTTAGCCCTCCAAGAGCTTCTAACTTACATTGAAAGATTTTATCCTCAATACAAAATTCTAAAATGTCTGGAATTTGAATTCCAATGTTGAATGTTATTAAAAATCGAGCATTCATGTGTGGGAGAGAAGACCAAGTTTCTTCAGTTTGTAGAACCTTTCCCAATGGCTTTAGCAGATGAGGTAAAAAGGCCCAAACCTGGAGAGGGACATTTTTAATATTTAACCATCTTGGTATCGAGAAAAACATAATTTCTTCTTGAGAAGCTTCAGGCGACCAAGGAATAGCTTTAAACAAAGTTTTTCCAATGTTCCAATAATTTTTCTCAAGAACCCTTTTTTGCATGCTATTGGTTTTTAGGAAGATTACAAACAAATCCTTTTGAATCATCCTACAGAAATAGAAATAAATCCCAAGTTTCTTTCCCCACACATTTTATAGCAAGTTATCAAAAAACCTTCTTGTTGGAATATTATTACAATCTATACAAGCCAGTGAACCCCGGGGACACGTCTCCCCCCCCTCCCTGCCCTCCCCCCCAAGCCCTAGCATTTCCGAGACGAGGATGTCCCGGAGACGTGGGGACGACATTCCCAAGTCTCTGGCGGCGCCACCGTTTTTTTCCCTCGCCGCCGAAGACGCGGAAACGTCCCGGCGTCTCCAAGATGCTAAGGGAGACGCCTAGGCATCCCTCGAGCGTCTCGGGGACGTTGGGGCGTCTCCCGCAGTGGCCACTCAAAAAGTGCATTTTAAAAAAAAAATTAACACATTTTTTTATTATTTTATTGGTTCTATTCGAACCCTAAAGGCATGTGAGGCCCATCTACACTCTTACATGCCTTCAAAAGGCCCTCCAATCTTCATTTTTATTCACATTTGAATTTCTACTTATTTGCTACAGCAAGAAGAAGAAGAGTGAAGGCTGAGGAAAGAGTGATTGGAGGAGTGAAAGGAGTGATTGCAAGTGAAAGAGGAGTGTCAAGGAGCAAGAAGAAGAAGAGGAGGAAGATTCTTCACCTTGTTGAAGAGATTTTTCAAGCCAAAGGTAGGGTTTTTAACTGATTTTTTATTTTATTTTTTGATTTTCAATGTTTTTTCATTTCTTGTTGTTTCATTTTCTAACTTTTCTTATTTCATTTCTTGTTGTTCCATTTTCTAAATTAATTTAGATTTTGTTTTGCAATTTAAAATATAGAGTTTTATTTTTTTAGTTTTAAAAATTTAAAGTAGGGCATAGGCTGAAACTATGTGTTTATTAATTTTTTTTTTCATTTTGTGAAATGTAGTGTCAAAATGAGCTCCCACAGTCATGAAATGAGTGAGGATGAGATGGAAACTCATTTCATAGTGCAAGCCAATCAGAATATGAACCCAAGCATGAGGATGAGCCCAATGAGGGGGGTGAGCATGGGTCAAATCCGGAAGGGCAAACTAGCTCCATAGCTAGTGCACCACTTGCTACTGATTGCCCCTCCTAGCTTTTGGCATAGTGGGCTAGGGGTCCTTATGATCCCAAATCTCCTCTCAAATAGTTTGCAACAAGAATAACAGCCCCAAAGTCATCAACTGGTGGTACGAGGAAATGGAAATGCAACATTTGTGGTGATGATTGGTTTGGGAGCATCACCAGAGTTAATGCACACTTCCTCTTTTGGCCAAGAAAGGGTGTGAGAGCATGCGATTTTTTGAAGAAAGCTAAAAATTTGAAATACAGAATTGAGTTCAACAAGCTTTGGGGTGTTCCAGATGACGTGGCAATTCCAATGCCTACTACCTTGTCTGGTAGGCAACATATTCAAACTATTCAGCAAATTCAGGAGCAGCAAATGCAGAGGCAGCCACATATTTCTACTCCTACATTGCATCAGAGAGCAGGAACATTGTCAGGGTCAGCCTCAGGACCTTCATCCACTTATAGCACTATGGCTGAATCACAACAAGGCAAGGGGAAACACAAGATGCAAAGTCAGCCTAACCCCATAGCTGATTTATTTAATGTGCACCTGAGGGATCAGATAGATGATTCCATTGGCAGGTTCTTTTTTGCCAATGGAATCCCATTCCATGTAGCTCGATCTCCTTATTATAAGGAGATGATGTCGATGGTGGCGAAGGGAGGACCATCATATGTGCCACCAGGTGAGCACAAATTGAGGACCACGATCTTGGATAACAACTATGCCAAGATCAATTCATTGATGGAGACGATGAGGGCATGTTGGGAGGAGTCTGGATGTAGCATAGTTATGGATGGGTGGACGGACATTAGGCATCGTCCACTCATCAATGTCATAGTTACATGCTCAGAGGGCCCATTCTTTCTCAGGGCGGTTGATTGTTCAGGGCATCGAAAAGATGCTGATTTTCAGTTTGAGATCCTTCGGGCAAGCTATTGAGGAGATTGGGCCACAAAATGTGGTCCAAGTAGTGACAGATGCAGCACATGTGTGCAGAGCTGCAGGGAGGCTTATTGAGGCAGCATACAGACACATTTGGTGGACTCCATGTTGTGTGCATGCCATGAACAATGCACTCAAGGACATGGGGAAGATTGAGTGGATTAGAGGAGTGGTCAACAATGCTAGAGATGTGCAGATGTATATGGAACCACCACACTTCACATGCCATCTTCAGAGCTTCACGAAGGAGTTCTTGAAACCAGTTGAGACCAGATATGCATCCTATTTCATTCTTTTGGAGAGAATGCTTGAGTTGCAAGAGCCACTGCAACTCATGGTTATGACACAAGAATGGAATCGGTGGGATGGGGCTAGGACAGAGCAAGGGAAGAGGGTGAAGGAGATAGTGAAGAGTGATGCATTTTGGAATGATGCAAAATATATTGTCGCCATCATTACACCAGTTCTCCAGGTCATCAGATATGGGGATGGGGATGCACCTAACCTTGGAGAGGTGTATGAGTGCATTGATTCTATGCTTGGCCAGATGAGGGCAGTTGTGCGAGAGAAGGACCCCACTTTAGCATTCTACAATGTTTACATTCAGCCTATTATTCAGTGCAGATGGGACATCCTAAACACTCCTTTGCACATAGTTGCTTATGCATTGAATCCGAGGTGGTACATGCCTAGGCCTAGTAGAGTTACACCGATTCAGGATGATGAGGTGAAGGAAGGGTTCTTCAGGTGCATTGATAGGATGTATGATGCTGAAGCTGCTGGCAACATTCGCACTGAGTGGACGAAATTTGCTACTCTTCGGGGTTATAAGGTTGCGGCAAAGGCGGACATAAGAACTATGGCACAAGAGGATCCGATTTTGTGGTCGACTTGTCATAGACCGAAATCACTGACTACCACACTAGCCATTCGTTTGTTGTCCCTGGTTTCTAGTTCTTCAGCTTCTAAGAGGAACTGGTCTTACTTATAGCTTCATCCACTCTCTTAAGAGGAACAAACTTACCTCTAGGAGAGCAGAGAAGCTAGTGGTTGTACATAGTGCCTTGCGTATCACTGACCGCAAGACACGTGTGTACAAGGAGAGCCCAACAGCACGATTGGATGTAGAGCCAGAGGAGCCATCACAGATTGATGAGGATGAGGATGCTTCAGATATAGGGCCGGTTGGTGTTCCTTTGGCAGATCTTGACCTTGGGGAGTCCAGTGGTTCCAGTGCTGAGGAGTTTGCCGACCTCCCGAGGGATGATTAGAGGCCTCTGCCTCCTTCACTACATTTTGTCATTTTGACATTTTGATTTTGTACTTGTTCTAATATCATGCTACTCATTGTAATCATCTTTATGATCAGATATTTTTGATATCATACAATAGAAATCTTCCATTAGCCGATTCGACAATTGTTACATTGTAGTATTGAGTATTACTATTCTAATTTCTAATTAGTAATTCGATATTGAAAACTTGAATGTCCAATGTTCAAGTATTTACTATTTAGTATTTCAATTTGGCATTTGCAATTTTGCTATTTTACTTCTTAATAGTCTTATACATCTTTTCATAACTAGCATTTTAAGTACCATATTAATAGTATATAGTATATATACCCCCCCCTCCCGCCCCTCGCCGCTGTCCCGAAATCCTTTGTCCCCCCGTCCCGGAAACCTGTCCCCTTGTTCCAGCGTCCCCCTGTCCCCGATGCTAGTGTAACATAGATACAAGCCAAAAATATAGCAATATTCTTTAACCTAGTTTCTTCTCTTTTTACCGCTTTCAACATTTCCTCAATAGGATCAACCCTCATGACCTGAGGCAAGAGGGGTTCCTTACCTCTTTCTTTGCACTCTAAGAAACCGGTTTTGTCTTCCATGTTTGCATCTCCATCATCTCCTCCGACTCCTAGTTTGAACTCTGCATTTTCAAATGGCCTCTCGGATTCTTCCACCTACAAGATTTCTTTAAAGGAGTTTGCACCCTCATTTTGACGACTCCCTCCTGTTGTGACCTTTTCACACATCACCCCATTCCAAATAGGGACCCCTTAATTTTTGCTCCATTCGGGTCTTTTGGCTTTGGTTTTTGTCAGTTTTCCTGTTGTCTCTCTTGGTTTCATCTGTCTTTCCGGGGATGTGCCCGTCTTTGGGCCTAAGTTGAAATTCTAGCTAAGTCTGTGAAATTAGGGTTTGCATTCTTCAAGCCAATTTGAAGTTAATTTGAGTGAGTGAATTGAAGTCTGAGCTTGGCACTGCAATCAGGAGGCTTCCAACAGGTTCCCATTAGATTTTCACTGAATTCTAACAACTTACTATTTTTAGTAAGTACCCAATTTGGGACCTTTTCTGTAGGACTTTTGCAATTCTGACAACACCACCATGATTAGAGCCCTTTGAACTACTTACCTGCAAAATTTGAGCAAATTCTGACAACTTGCCATTTTTAAGCAATTTGAGCTTCGGAAGCAATTTTTTAGGGTTTGCATGAATGATTTTTCAATGCATGTCGACATAGTCTTTCTGGGTTTCTCAAGAGATTCGCGATGGTATAGCATGCAAATCGAGATGATGACTTTTTAACAGTACTTCCTTCGGGAGCAAATTTTAGGGTTTGCATGTATGATTCTTCAGTGCATGACAGAATATTCTTTATGGGTTTTTCGAGAGCTTCACGATGATATGACATGCAAGTCAAGTTGATCATTTTTCAGGGACTTACTATTTTTGGCAAGTGCTCGCATGCGGACCAATTTTCTGGGTTTTTCTGGGTTTTTTGAGATCTCTCGGGCAGTATAACATGCAAACACATCCGACAATTCGTTGGTTACTTTTCAGGCACTTACTATTTTTAGCAGGTTCACTCCAGCAGCTCCCCAGCACTTCAATTTCACGAACAGCGCAACATGCAATAGAAACGGGATCAAACAGAAGTCATTTGAGGCGCATGCAAGTCAGATTAGGGTTTCTAGCTTCAGGGCTCAAAATGAGGGGTAAAACTCGAGAAAACTGAAAAACTAATGTATCCCATCGCGATCAGCATCCTTCAAGCATTCTACTGGTGAAATTCGAGCGCAATTCGAGTACTTACTATTTATAGTAAGTCACCTCCTGAACAGAGCTAAAAATATCAGGTCAGCATGGAAGGCAAGTGTGAATAGGGCAGTTAGGTCATGAGGATCACGTTGGAAAAAATTTCAAGCCAAACAGAGTTGTAGAAGTTTGAGAATCAAGCAGTTACTAAAAATAGAAAGCCAGGGCAAGCCAGTCAAAATTGGCTAAGCATTCAGGGGTCACCTTCGAAAGTTTCCTTAGCACTCCAAATGCAGAAAAATGCCTAAGGCAAGGTTGCCTAGCAGGAGACCCATCAAAATGCGCCCATCATGGAGGAGTCAAGTGGAAAAATTTCTAAGTTACTGAAAATGGAGGTTATGCGCCCATCATGAGCAGGAGGCTGAAGAAAAGTTGCTAAGGCAAGGAAAATTTCCTGACACCCCCCCTAAATGCGCCCTCAAGAGGAAGAGGTTTGGAAAATATTCCAAGTCATCAAAATTCGCAGTAGACACATGAAAATGTGCCCAAGTCAGGAATGTGAAGAAATTTGTCTAAGGCACACAAAATGGAAGATGGACCCCTCAAATGCGCCCAGCTTGTGATGGTGAGTTGAAAAACGCCTAAGGCATGTAAAGTGGAAGCACATGGCTCCAAATGCACCCAAAGGAAGAAGGGATAGGTGGAAAAGTTTTTAAGTGTTGGAAATGGAAATTCACCACCTCAAATGCACCCATCTAAAAGGAAGGCCTCTAAAAGTTTCTAAGGCATGTGAGATGGAAGCTAGACCCATGAAATGCGCCCAAGCTTCAAGGGGGTTTGAGAAATATTCCAAGGCAAGTGAAAAGTGGGATCTCCCCCCTTAAAATACGCCCAAGAGAAGAGGGTGACATCAAAGTTTTCTCTAAGTCATGAAATGGAAGAACACCATATGAAATGCGCCCTTGGCTGGAAATAAAGGTAAGAAAATTTGTCTAAGTCACAAACTGGAAGCTCCCCCCTTGAAATGCGCCCTTACCATCAAGGAAGAGGTTTGAAATTTTTCTAAGTGTTGAAACGGAAGCAGGACCCCCTAAATGCACCCAAGTTGAGTAGGTGGCCTGAATTTTTGTCTAAGGCAGTGAAAATGGTAGGAGGACTACCTTAAATGCACCTAGAAAGATGAAGCAAGTTGGAGAGAATTTTTCTAAGTTAAAAGTTGCCTGAGACCCTAGTAAATGCGCCCAACTTAGATAGATAAGTTGAAATTTTTCTAAGTCAGGAAAACTAAATGGCATCACCACCCTCCATATGCGCCCAAGTCAATCAAGGTGAATGAAATTTTTCTAAGTGTTGAGAAATGGAAGCAGGACCTCCAAAATGCGCCCAAGGTTGGGAAAGATAAAGATAAACCTTAATGAAAAATATTTTCAAGGGTCAAAATATTAAACGAACCCCTTCAAGTGCACCCATGAGTATATGAAGTTGTCAAACATTTTCTAAGGGGGAATGTTTTTTTTTAGAGTCTGGGGGTCTTGAATATTTTCTGAGGGAGATAGATTTTAAAATATTACACCTTGGCTCGTGATTTCAAAATGGACGTTGGACTTGTGACTAATAAAATTGTCTAGAGGGGATAAAAAAATATTCTAAGGCAAGAAGATGAACGCATCAAGATAATATGCACCCTAGCACATAGAGGTTAAATGCTCACATGATGAAAGTTATGAAGAAGGCAAAGTTTGCTAGAGGGAAATGAGATTGATCAAACCTTGGAAACTTTAACACGGAGATTAGGTAGGTAATGAGAATTTATATTACAAAGTGTTTTGATGCTCTTCTCTTTATTTGTTTTGCAGGATGAATACCGGGGGCCAAGGCATGATAACTTGAGGTGATGGAGCAAATATTCCAGGGCAACAGGGGATAAAGTTACATGTTTGAAACTCCTCCATGAAGTCTCATTTGTGCCCAAACCATGAAGGGAGATGTTGGAAGAAATGGCTAAGTGTTGGGATTTCTCCACAAAGACCTAATATGCACCCAACTCAGGGAGGCAGGTAGCAAGGAAGAAATGGTCGAGTCCAGGACAAGAGAACCCTTCGAGATCAGGATGGAAGAAAAGATGAAGGCCCAAGCGTTAAAGATCATCCTCAGGCACTAAAAGGTCCTCAAGACAAAGGAGGAGGAATGAGCAAAAAGCTTCAATGTTAAAGAGTGACAGCGGGATGGACTAAAGAACAAAGCAAAGGAATTCTTCTCAAGTGTGAAATCCTTCCCTGGCACTGACCCAATTAGTGTTTTCTGGCATACTTCACCCAACCTAAAATACACTGGCATCAAGGAGGGAAATCATCATCAAGCAAGAGAAAGAGGTTGCAGTCTTGGAGTTTCAGATTGAGAACGTGCCTACCACGCCGGTTGAAGCTATGTTGGCCAAATTCATAGAGTTTGCAGTCAAGGAGAAGAGCAATGGGAACGCATTTCTAGATGAGAATCTTCTGGAAGATGGTGGACATTAATTGCTCATTTATTGCCCCACTCCTCTTTGTGTTGCTTTTTAGGGAAGAATCTTGATTAGGGCTTATGTGGCTCAATCTGAGAGCTCCATTGTAATTCAATCCGAGTCGTCCACTGGATTTGGCCATCTATAAAAGGGGCATCGCCCCTCATTTGTAATTCATTAGATTAGAGTAGGAGATAGAGCATAGAGAAATAGCATAGATTGATAGCTTAGATTGAAGAGGAAGGAAAGTTTTCATATTGAATGCTTTGTGAGAAGTTGTTGTGAACACTCTCATAATAAAAAGAGTTATCATTGATTGTGGTTTCATCTTTTGTTGTGAGTAGCTAGCGAGGCTTCTTCGTCCTTCTAATTCGTGTAGAGTCTTAAAGTAGCTTAGAGTAAAGTAGATATAATTTCATGCAAGTAGATGATAGTTGTGGAATGTGATGTTTAATTTGAGCAAGTTTCACTTATCCATACCACAAGTTGGCTCACTGATGGTGAGTTCGCCTTGCGTGGTCAACTGGAACATTGCGGACTTAACTTCGATTATGGTTTATGTGTGGACATGCGTGGTTGTGATGGTGTCCTCATAATGAATTGTGATCTGAATACCTTTAGTTACTCCCCTTGAAGATTGCACCGGTTTTGTGGAAGCTGTCCGAGGCGAGGCAAAGCAGAGCTTGGTTGAAGCTTGTGAAAGTTGATCTCCACGTCTCGCCTTTAGAGTAGATCATAGCACCTTCTATCCCTGCAGCCATTTAAATTCAGTATTTTCTGGTTAGTATTAGGCAATCTGAACTTCATTGACAAATCTTTCGAAGTGTTGTGAAAATCCCTTTCCCTTTGAGCTTCAGCTGAACAATTACGTAATCCCCCTTGAGATTACCAGCAAATCACATCAAGCCAACTGAGACTATCCACTGCATGAAGGAACCTTGGAGTTAAATGCATGATCTTTCTCACAATCTTAGCATACAGGAGACTTTGTTCAAGAGAGGATAGAGTGACCGTTGGGAAACTTTATTATGTGTTGGTGCAATCATAAAACACCCATCAACACCTCCCTCCCCTTTTGAAGAAAAGCTCTCATCCATAAACCCTCGCACAGGTGCAATCAATACATCTGCACGAAACCACGAGGGAACCACAGGAATTTCCTACGGATCAGACTGAGAAACACAAATACCAATCTAAAAAGGGAAAACCCTAACCACAACAGGCACCCAACATGCTAACACAAACCTATGAAAAGTCTACTTCAGATCCACTGGATTAAAGAAACCAAGACTTGTACCATAAGCAATTGCCAAATTTTGCACGAAGATCAAGGCCATAAGGGGTTCGAGACAACTACATATGTCAAGTGTCTATCACCTCACTGCGCAGCGCCAAAGCTCCTCCTCTCTAGCTTCTTTCCGCAACATTTTATTTAATAAGCAAGGAACATGATGAATATCAACTAATTGCTCCATTGGCAAAGCCAATTGGTAGACCATCTTTGCCATCAATTTCACATATCCATCTTTGGTGTGAAGTGCCTAGCCATAGAGTTATTTGAGTGATGATCCATCTTGAGATTCGAGTCAAACCCACAAGCATCATGTTTCTTAGAAGCATTGTCTTCTTCCCAATTCTTGTTGTGTCCCTCCATATGTTTGGACTCTCTAGAAACTTGTCTGGAAATTATTTCTTCAACTATCCCCTAATATCAATTAACTTAGGCACCCTTGCATTCGCCCATTCATTGTTGACAAAGTTTCATCCTTAAGCTTATTGGTTTCTTCCCAAATTTGTTCTCACATGGATTCATTACCTTTGGGACCAATCTCCTCAATTTCTACGTCATCATTTGCTAGATATTTTTTAGGTGGGACAATTCTTTATGCCCCTTCTTGGAGGCCCAAATCACACAAAACAAATCCAAATGATATAAAAAATTTACTATAACTTACCAAGGCCTAGACCTTACTTCCCAAAAAAATCTCCAATAATTTTGCTAATTTGTACCTTGGGGAGTGAATTTGGTGGAAACATTAATTTTGCAATAACAATGAAAATAACTCCAAATGCCTCCAAATCATAATTGTTAGTGGATCAACTCATCCTTGTT